>VUQJ01034236.1:0-12301 GCA_015108635.1 Andinoacara biseriatus | reverse complement strand
AGCGGGCATAGTTATAGCATTCCCAGAATTGCTGCCCTCATTTTCTGCCCCACATCATCTGGACAATAGGATGAGTTCTTCCTCAACCATGTCCCTCTGTTGGAGCTAGAAGTGCCTCGCTCCTCTGTGAGAAATAAACAGAGATTCACAGAGGAAAATATGTTTCTGCTTTACAGTTTGATTTCCTTAAGTCAGTTTCGCCCACTCGTAGCTTTACAGATCACGCCTGTTTAGATGAGCGAGTCGCATCAAATCAAAGGATGTTGGTTAATGCATTTCTTGTATGTCTGTGCAGCAACTGTCAGTGCACTGCATATTTGTTTGACCTTGGTTTACAACAGTGGACTGAAGACTTTATGCTCGGCTTCACAAACTTGTTGTGACAAACAGCGCTGCTTCTGTGGTTCCCAAAGGGTGAAAAAAATCAATCAGCTGCACACAGATACCTTTGAAGGTCATTCTCAGTGACGCCATTCTATTCATTACCAGGCCAGTCATTACCTTCTTATCTTGCTCTGAAACTCTCACATATAAAACTCATAGTGGTCAGTCCTGCTTGCCTTTCTAATTTCTCAAAGGAGATTTGCTGGGATGTGCTGTCCCACAGATTCCGTAGTCAGTGTAGAAATAAAAAGTGTTGCAATAAGTTATGGGTGCATGTGTCTATGAAAAACAGTTATCTATTTGATGATTAAGTTTGTAGCCAGTCCTTTGTGTGGGCAGGAGGCTGAAATGGAGGTTTGTTTCAGAGGAACAGGTTGACTTTGGATTTTAACACACACAGCACTGATAAGAGAAGAAAAGTGGAGTGGCTTATTTTCCCCTCTCACTTCACCCTCCCTTTCTGTTTCCCAACCCACTTTCTGTCTGTCACCTCGGAAAGCTTCAGACAGGAAGTGGAAGGTGCCGAGCGGAGAGGTCAGCGGGGTGGTAGCTGGGGGTAGTTTTGTAATAGTTTGGGAGAGAGTTGAATGAACCATACCATTGTAGTGTCCTGTGGGTTGGGGTTTTACTGTGTGACCGAAAACAAGTTGTTATCAGCCAGTATTGTGATGAAGAAGGCTGGCAGTGAATAAACCTTCACATAGGCGTGATCAGTTGTAGCAGTACTTTTAGAAATCCTCTTCATGTGTTATCAGAGTACAAAAAGTTAGGATTAGGGAGTCAGGAAAAAGAAAAGAGCTGAGAAATTGCAGAGATAGTTAATGAATGGAGCAGTGACACTTGACTAGTTGCTGTAGTCACTGTCCGTATTCAAGCTGTCAAAGTTTTGCTGAGGGAATATTTCTTTAGACTTGGAAACTTCCAAAAGTTTGGAATGGCTGAGTTGGTCGTCACAAGGGGAAAGTGATATGTGGGTGTGTGCTCTCAGGTTAATGACTAATGGTGTGCACTGAGGTCAAAGTCCATATAAGCAGTAAAGAGCCAGAAAGTAAGTGCCTTATAAATCTCGGTCCATGTATTTTAAGAGGAAGGCTGTATCTCTCACTTTTACATTTCAGGATAACAGTCCACTATCTAGGAAATCTTTTTTTGATGAGGAATTTTTAAAGCTGGTGATATTTGAGGGGAAAATAAAACATTTACATGATGATATATATTCTTGTTACAGACCCATTAGATCTGTCTTACCCTATACATTGATGGCTGAGGGGGACACCTTACAACGAAAAATAAACTCGTGTACAGGTCAGGTGGACAAACAATGTGTCACAGTCTCTTCTGGACAGCAAACCACTGAGACTGATATAGCCTCAAAAAGCTATCAGCTGATGTTTTAGGTGTGGCTCTAGTCATATATTTTTCAGTATTACTCATTTAATATTTGAGGTGTGGGAACAGCTATACACATTCCTCAGCTAAACCCTGCATGTAGAAATTTTTTTGTCCTGGGGTAAGTCTGATACGTGTAGATTTTTTTCCCTGCTTTGATACAGTAATAACCATCATATCAGTCCTGAGAATAACTGCTTGATGTGCAACATTGTTATGCTTGGTCAAAATGACATAATTTAATCTAGAGAGTGTCTGTAACAATCTTGGCTGCCTTTTGTTCAGTTTGCTGTCAAGATGATCCCACACTGCTTTAATAATGTTGAGGTCCAGGCTCTGCGGAGGTCAGTCTATGACTGATAGTGTTCTATTGTGTGTTTTTCTATCTAGGTATGCTTTTACTGTTTGGCAATGTGTTTGGGTTCATTGTCATGCTGAAAAATTAAGATGTTCCCAATCAGATGCTTTCCAGATAGCATTGCATTGTTTATCAAAATCTGTAAACGTCTCAAATGAAGGGTCAGATGCATCTCTCGGATCATAAAGCCTGGAGAGCCTTTGTTCAAAGCCCCTTTAAAAAAAAAAAGTTAATTTTTAAAATTGCACAAATATAACCAACCACAACTTATTTCCTCCCCTTTCTTCCACTTATTCTGTTTGTTGCTGCCAGCATGACCACACCATCTTCAGATCGGAAGACCCCTGTGGACTATGGTGTCCAGATCCGCTTCATTAATGACCTCTGTGAGAATGGTGGAGTGCAGCCTGTCACCCAGCCCAAGACCAAAACTCAGACAGCTTCTAAATATGGTGTAGCAGTCAGGGTGCAAGGTATTGATGGCCAGCCGTATGTGGTCCTGAAGGATGGAAAGAAAGGAGATTCATATGGGGTTCAGATCAAGACCCAGTACTCCCCTGGCCATAACAGCCTTCCCCGGAAGAGAGAGAAGGCAGACCCAGGAATAGAGGTAGGTTATGTAGGAGGAGGAGGAGAGCAGGGAGGGCCACTACGTAGGGCTCAGTCTCACGGGTCACTGCTTGACAGGGATGGGCGGGCTGGTAGTGAGGATTTTCAGCTGTCTAGACCACCAGGGGATGGGAAGTCTGGTAGTTATGGGAATTTGGATGCAGGAATTGGAGTAAGGGGAGATGGAGAGCAGGGATGGCATGTCAGTGATAGAGAGGGGGGCACTGAAAGAAATATGTGGCATGGTTCTTATCAGTCTGGGCTTAACAGGTCACTGGGATCAGTGAGAGACAGTCCTGAACCCCCTCCTCAGCAAAATGAACTAGACTATAATAAGAGACAGACATCTGTCAACAGGCTAATAAACAGGTTTGGTGGTGTTAATGCTGGAGGCCAGCAGAGAGGACTTTCTCCTCCACAGCAACATCCAAGAGCTGCATCTCCTCCCACCAACCCCAACCCCTACAGCTTGCCTCCATCCGCAACTCACAGCAGCTTGGGCCACAGCCAGGGTACTTTCAGAGTTCCAGGACACTCAGCGAATCAGTGGACTTCAGTGGAGCCACCACAGCGAAATCTGACTGAGGCACAAGTAAGAATTCAGTCTTTTGTGGTTGGATATTAAATTAGATTTTCAGTGAGCTACGACCACCACAAAGCAGGCAAAATTGCAAGAGTAGTTTTCTGATCTATGTCTTAAGGTGACCCCTGACCTTTTGCTGGACCAGGGTCAGAGTGCAGAGCTGAGCAGTGAAGAGGAGCAGGCCATGCAGACTATATACAACATCCTGAGACAAGGGTATAGACTTCCATGTTATGTTCCTACTTTTGTACACATTGATAATCAGTAGTCGATAACATGGTAGGAAAAAGCAAATGGTTACATGTGTGTAAATTTGTCATTTGACCAGTTTTGCCTTTCCACAGGAGTAGTGAGACTGATGTTATTATCAGGCACAAAGTAAAGCTCATCTTTCAGAGGACTGAGAACCTAAAGGTTTGCTTGTTTTTAAAAGTATCAAGTTCTATAAGGAGTATTTTATTTTCTTCTGCTGTTTACTGAAGAGACAGTTTATATGATGTCCACTTTGTTGATAGCCCAAACAAAGCCTGAGGCAGGAGTGGATAAGTGAGAAACGGAAGCTTGAGGAAAAGGTGGCTGAACTACAAATTGCACTGCTGGAAGAAAGGAAGGTAAGTGGAGCAGAGTGAAAGAAGTGAGATAGAGATATTGATATTTATAACAACACTTTTGTCTACTCTTTTTTTCCCCTCACCCTCCATCCGTTCAAAGCAGATGGCTGCCCCTCCCCGAGCCTGGTTTTACTGGCGTTTTCTTTGTGTTAAAGGGGAGTTCTTCCTCCCAAACGTTGCTAAGTGCTTGCTCAAAGAGAATCATCTGATTGTTGGGGTTTTCTTTCTAATATTGTAAGGCCTTGACAGTACAATATAATGCACCTTCAGCCAGCTGTTGCTGTAAACTGGCACTGCATAAGTAAAATTACACTGAACTGAAACTTCAGAAGTGTTAGATTGATGCATTCTGATAAAATTAAATATTTTATTTATACATAGGACAAATTTAACCTTATTTTTAGTCATTATCTTCAGTTGGTATAAGTGGAAACTGTGTGCTAGTGTTTAGTTTTAGTGTCTTGTAAGATCCAGCAAATCATTCTCAAATCAGCGTCCAGGTGTTAAAATTCAGAGCAGCCTACCAAAGGAACGCCGTTCTAATTACACGGATCACATCTAGTGCTACACATAAACACTCAAGCCGCTCTTCTTGGAATGAGAGCAGCAATTCCTCCAACCAAATCAACTGAGAAAATGTTCAGAGTTTTTGTGCCTTTTTAAAGAATCTTACCAGGAGGGCCGGGCTTCCTTAGCTTGGAGTGTGCTTCAGATTAATCCTCAGATTAATCCCTTAAACTCTGGTCGGGTCAGAGGTGCACACACAAAATAATCTAACTTAAATAATTACCCATTATATGTTGTCTTAAGGAAGCTGGGCAGGGCTTAATCTCTAATAGGTCTTTATAACTTAAGCTCCTATGCATAGTGATTGGTGGGGGAGTGCAACCCTGCTTCAACATTTCTTAAAAGCTCATTGTTTACGCCAGCAGAACAGAGAGTGTTATGTTTCACCGTTCTCTTTTATTCATCATGTCTGCCCGTGCCTAGGACTCTGTTAGCAGTTCTGATCCTGCTCTGAAAGCTGAGCTGGAGAAGTGTCTGGATGAAAGTCTGCAACTCCAGGAGATGCTGGACCGGAAGGAAAAAGAATTAAATGAAACACAATCAGAGTGAGCATACAACAACGTACATACACCACACACAAAACAAACAAGTGTGTCGGTCACATTCAAAGAATCCCTCACAGGCATGTGTTTATCCTTGTTTCCTCACAGGTTGACTCAGTTGCGTATGGATAGGGAGAACGCTGAGAAGCGGGTCAGAGAAATGGAGGACCAGCTGGCTGAGTTTCAAGATGAGCTGAGAAGAGAGAACAGCAACAAGACGGTATCACTTACACACAAACACACATGCATGCGCGCCAGGACAGTTTTTCTCACCTCACTATTGGTTCATTTGAAATAAACTGAAACTTAAAGCTTTAGCAGAAACAATCTTACTTTATTTTGAACCTTCATTTTTGCAGGTTGAAAAAGCTTCACTGTTAAACCCAAGATTAGCTTTTGATGACTGAGTGGTCATTAGTATCAGGTTAATACTTTATTTCTCTTGTGTCTGCAGGACCTGGTGTCATGTCAGGCACAGCTGATGGATGTCTGCCAGCTGAAAAAGAAGCTGGAGGAGACTCTACGACAGAGAGAGAGGGAGCTTACAGCTTTGAAGGGCGCTTTGAAGGAAGAGGTGGCAACACATGACAGAGAGATTGAGGCGCTGCGAGAGCAGTACAGTGCTGATATGGAGAAGCTCCGCAGCAGCATGGAGCAGGTGTCTCAGGTGTGCAGTGCTAACAATAACCAGCTGATCATCAGTTACAGTTCACATGTAGATAGATAAATAGATACTTTATTGATCTTGGAAATTACAATGTTACAGCAACAGGAAAAAGAATAGAAATTGGGTAATCTACAATAAAACTAACACTAAAACTAAGTACCACAGGCCCATACTGAAGGCCTTATAATGTGAGGTAGTGCAAAAAAAAAAATCTGTATAAATAGTGTTTAAAAAAAAACTGCTTGTGCAAAACAGTAGTGCAAATGACATTAATAAATAATATGTACACTATAAATCTTAAGAAAAATGTTTTTGCCTTCTCACAGCTCCTCCCTTTAGGGGTTACCACAGTGGATCATCTGACCCTACCTTTAGCATCCCCTTCTGCCACACAAACCATCTGCATGTCCTCCTACTTACTTCCATGAATTTCTGTGGTCGTCTTCTTTTTCCCCCCTTCATGGCACCTCAATCTTTAACATCCTTTGTCCAATATATCTACTGTTTCTCTTCTGCACATGTTCAAACCATCTCAACCTCATCTCTCTAACTTTGTCTCCAAACTGCTCAACCTGAGCTGTCCCTCTGAGGTACTCATTTCAATTTTTCTCCATTCTGGTTACTTCCAATGACAATCTTCAGCTCTGTCTTCTGACTTTTTTGGCAGTGCCACATGTCTCCAAACCATACATCACAGCAGGTCTCACTAGCATCTTGTAAACTTTCCCTTTCACTCTTGCTGCTATCCTTCTGTCACAAATCACCCGTGACGCTTGTCTCCAAGCGCTCCACCCTGCCTGCACTCTCTTTTTCACCTCTCTTGTGCACTGTCCATTGCTTCGGATGGTTGACCCCAGCTATTGAAATTCATCTACTTTCACTATCTCTAGTCTTTGCATGTTCACCTTTCCACCCGTCTCCCTCTTATTCACACACATGTCATTCTGCCTTGCTTCTGCTGACTTTCATTCCTCTTCTCTCCACTGCATACCTCCACCCCTCCAGGTCCTCTTCCACCTGCTCCCTATTCTCACTACAGATCATAATGTCATCTGCAAACATCATAGTCCACAGAGACTCCTGCCTGACTTCATCTCTTAACCTGTCCATCACCATTACAAACAAGAAGCTCAGAGCAGATCCCTGATGTAATCCCACCCCTATCTTTAACCCATATGTCACTCCTACCATACACCTCACCACAGTCTCGCTGTCCTCATACATGTCCTGCACAAGCCTCGCATACTTCTTTGAAACTCCTGACTTCCTCATATAGTACAACACTTTCTCTCTTGGAATCATATGCTTTCTTGATCCTTCTTCTGACTGTCTTTATATTTTCCATATTTTTAGAGCTCTTTCTCAGCATGAAGCCACACTGCTGCTCGCTGATCATCACCTCTGTTCTTAACCTAGCTTCAACCATTCTTTTCCATATGTTCACAGCATAGCTCAGTCAGCTTTATTACTGTGTAATTACTACAGTTCTGCACATCAGCATGGTTCTTGAAGCAGCAAGAAGGTATAATACAGAAATATATGTGGAATCTTATGTCCTGACAGGTGTGTTCGCCTGTTACAAAAAGGAAGCTGTTGTACAGTTTTCTAGAGAACAGTAGGAATGATTTTATCCTTTTACAGTGTCAATTATCATTCATCATTTTTACATGTAGACATTTTTACAGCTCAAAGCCCTATAGGTTGTTTACTTATATAAATTCACAGCATGTTAAGTACTACGGTAATATTACATGCTGTGCGGCACAATTGACTCTAGACAAATGTGCGTGTCCTTAGCTCCTTTAACTTCCTTTCCATGAAATTCCATCCCAGCAGTAGAAAAGGAACAATTTTATTTTAAACGCCTTTCTAAGTACTGCGAATAAAGCTTTCCTCATTAAGAGCGTCTGCTGCATGAAGCTGTAAGTGCGGTAAGCGTGCTCAGGCTAAGTGCAGCATCTGTCGAATTTTTCTTGAATATTTGAAAGAAAAGCTGTTCAAAGAACTTGCAAATGGAGTGATTTAAAAGACACTGTGAAAGAGAGATGACACAACATGTTATCAATTTTTTGGTCTACTTAAGTCTCATGCAGGAATTGAGGCCGAGCGCTTGCGTGTAAATGCGTCAGTTCGCTCCCTTCAGCAGCAATTGGAGGACTGTCGAGATGAGAGCAGCCACTGGATGGAGCAGTTTCACTCTACCAGAGATGAGCTTCGAACAACTAAGCAAGAGTGAGTCTAAGTCCATTCAGATTTAACAGTTACACCGTTCAGAGGTTATTCATCTTTACTGAACTGGCTTTGAGATTTCCAGTGCTCGTCTGGTCATCTTTTCACGTTTCTCCTTTGCACACTCTTTACTAATGTGTTTCCATTCTTTCTCTCATTCTACCTGGTAAATGTCTTGCACCCTCTCTGTCAGAGAGCCGCGCGGCCACCCTGAAACACAGTGAGAGTCACAAACTAAACAGTGTTTGTGTCTAGATATACAGAACTGTAGATGTGGTGAACTGTGCTAACAACTGTCTGTGTAGTGTCAAGGTCATTCACACTTGATTCATGTAGTTCCTGATTTTTAACCCTAATCCAAGTGTTTGAATGACTATCAATCAAAAATGGATCATATTCATTCTAGTTCCAGTTTGAACATAGATGATTGTAGTTTGGTTTAACACATGCTGAATGTCAATCATAGTCTGGAACACGATATGTCAGCAGAAACAATTAAGTGGGACAGTTAACTCCAAAATCAAATATACATCCTTTACCTGAGGCATGTACGCTCACTGGCCACTTTATTAGGTACATTTCACCAGTACCTTTTGCCTTCAGAACTGCCAAATTTTTTATGGCATAGATTCAGCAAGGTTCATATTGACATGAATGCATCACACGGTTTCTGCAGATTTGTCAGCTGCACATCCATGATGAGAATCTCCTGTTCCTCCACATCCCAAAGGTGCTCTAATAAACTGAGATCTGATGACTTTCATGTTCAAGGAACCAGTTTGAGATGATTTAAACTTTGTGACATGGTGTGTTATTCTGCTGGAAGCAGCCACCAGAAAATGGGTGCACTGTGGTCATAAAGGGATCATGGTCAGCAACAATACTCAAGTGGGCTGTGGTGTCTAAACAATGCTCAGTTTGTACTAAAGAGCCCAAAGTATGCCAAAGAAATATTCCCTACACCATTACACCAGCAGCAGCCTGAGCTGTTGATACAGTGCAGGATGGATCCATGCTTTCATGGACAGAGAATTCTCAGATCAGGCAACATTTTTCCAATCTTCTATTGTCCAATTTTGGTGTGCCTGTGTGACTTGTGGCCTCAGTTTGCTGTTCTTAGCTGACAGCAAAGGGCACCTGGTGTGGTCTTCTGCTGCTGTAGCCAATCTGCTTCAAGGTTCAACATGTTGTGCATTCAGAGACTCTTCAGCATACCTTGGTTGTAACAAGTAGTTACTTGAGTTACATTTTGACCTACAGAACCTCCATTAAATGGATATTTCCTTTTTTCAGACCTCTGTAAACCCTAGAGATGATTCTGTGAGGAAAATCCCAGTAGATCAGCAGTTTATTCAAAGCCACCTAAATCAACTTCCTCCCAATTCTGATGCTCAGATTGAACTTCAGCAGGTTTTCTTGACCATGTCTACACAGCTAAATGCAATAAGTTTCTGCCAACTGATTGGCTGGTTAGATACCTGCATTAACGAGCAGTTGAACAGGTGTACCTAATGAAGTGAACAGAGTATATATCCATCTATGTACTTTATTAAGAAAAATCCACAAATTTTGGCAACAGTTTAATGCAGGAGTTATTTTCTCTTTTCCCAAATGGTCTTATTTGTGTGTTTAGTTAAAAAAAATACTTTAGACTTTCTTTGAATATCTGACTGTAATGTCATAGCAGGAAATTGATTTATTTTGCCTTGCACTTAAATTCCCTTATTAGCTCGCTGACACCAAAGTTAATTATGATCACTTGTCATGATTCACTCATACAATCCCACTGCTCTTGATCAGATAACGAAGCATCGCTTAAAATAATTATGTATGGAATGACTGGTTAAGATCAGATGCACCTGCATGTTTGTTAGGCTCCTGCAAACCCGTCTGGAGAAAGAAGAATTTGAGGAAGAACTAAAGGAACTCCAAGAGAAAATGAACACAGTGAAACAACAGATACCAGATCCTAGCCACACACAAAGTCTCAACCAGGTGCAGTAAACAAATACTACACACCACCTAACCACTAAGACACTGCTGAATAACCTGTTTAACAAAAATGAGGCATTTGTGTTACATTTCTGTTTAGGAGCTCCAGCAATCCAAAGCTGATTGGCAGAAGTCCAAGTCTGAGGTAGAGAAAATGCGGGTAGAGTTTGACAAAAAGGTCATGGAGGTCATCTCGTTAAAAAAATCTCACCAGAACCAAGAGGCTGAACTGAAGTATGAGATTAACAGGCTGAAGGACCAGTTACAGAAGGCCAAAGAGGACTTTGCTAAGGCACAAGAGAAAAGTAAACGGGTAGGTTTGATCTTACAGCGGAAAATGGATCATCTAAAGTTAATAATGTAAACTAGCTAGCTTGGACAAGAAGTTTTGGTATTGAAAGTATGTGTTTGAGGGGCGCCCGGGTGCCTGTCGCCTGTCTTCCCTTATATCTTTCCCCTATTTCCTGTCTCTCAACTGCCAATTAAAGCCACTGTAGCCAAAAAAAAGTATGTGTTTGAATGACTAGTTGGTTCAAAATTTTTAATTCTCATATTGAGAATATTTCATTTCCTTCCTTTGTCTTATTTCCTATAGCTGCCAGACCCAGCAACAATCTCAGAGCTGGAGCAGAAGTTTAGTGATGCAATGAGTGAAGTTACCCAGCTCAAAAAGAAGCTGTCATTGACTGAAGAGGAATTAGACACCAGTAAAACACAGCTAAACAGAGCTCACCTGGACATTAACTCACTTCAAGATGCCCAACAGGAGCAGGCGGAGGCCAATACTCGTCTCAAAGAGAAAATCTCAAGACTAGAGGTAAGGTTGCATCCTCAATAACAGCACCATCCAGCTCAGTGTTGCCCTGTAAACTGTTCACATTCAAGCTTATTTGGATGTCCTGTGTGGTTTGCTCAGGCTCAGCTGCAGAGCAATGCTACAGAGAGCTCAGAGGCAGAGCTCGCCCTCCACACTGAGGTGAGAGGCCTGAGATCTGAGCTTGATGAGGCTAAGAGGAAAGCCTCCAGACTGAGCCAGGAGCACCGTGAACTCAGCCAGCATCTGGAGGATTCAGAGAAGGACAAGGAGACGCTCAGACAGACCATCAGCCAGCTGGAGGACACCAAACGACAGCAGGAAAGAGCTCTTGAGAAACTCAACAAAGAAGTAAGAAGGATAAACCATTTATATACCTGTACAAATGAGAAGTCTGCGTGTCCTTGTTTGTCCTCACTGCTCATTGGAGAATACACAGCACAAAAATTCATTCTGTTTTTGTTTTGTCTTTTCTGCCTGCGTCCCCGTCAGCATGAGTCTGTAAACATGTCCTTAAGAGAGGAAATGCAGGCTCTCAGGGTTCAGCTGGATGAACAGAAAGAGAAAGCACGCAAGGAAATGCAGGAGGCACAGCGTCATGGAAACGATGCTCAGTCTGAGCTGGAAAGAAGCAAGATAAATATAAGGAAACTGGAGGAAGAGGTGTGTCCCAGTCATTTAAGTATTGTGTTTTTAACATTTTGAGAAATAGTTTTTGCTATGACGCATGCTTGGCTCATTGTCTTTATGTTAGGGCTGGGCCATATCATATCATACATAATACCGGTAAAAAAGTCTTGCCCGGGAAAATAAATTATATCATGATATGCTAATTTCACAGTGTAACTACGTCACCCCACCACGCAGCGGATTTTGCTCACGTGGGTCATGCAGTGTTGCCAACTTTGTGACTTTGTTGCTAGATTTAGCGCCTTTTTCTTTCTGCAAAAAGCGACTAGCAACAAATGTAGCTACTTTTTCTAGTGACGTCAGAGTTCTGTAAACCCGCTGTCGCCGCGTTTTGTGTCTTCGTACTGCATCCGTTCTTACGCTTTGGCGTCGCCCGGACCCCCAAGAGTACCTGGCTGTTGGGTTGTACCGTAAGTCACATGACCTTAATAACGGAAGTGAGTCTTTTTCATGTGTTCGTGATGCAGCCGCCAGACACGTAGATGCCGTATTGAGCAGGTGGTCTCGTTGCTGTAATACCTCGGTGTATATGTCTGTGGATTTACTGAGCTAGCGAGAAACTTTCTGACTGATGATGGAATTTTGTTCATTCAGTCTGTTTACATGTTTTGTTATTTGCACAGAGTACTGGCTGTACAGGAGTACACACAGCAGGAAGTACTTTGGTGAAGTCTACTTCACTGCAGACTCTTTTTTTAAAGAATAAATCAGCCTTTTGCTGTTTTTGCTCAGTATCTTTTCTGTTTAAATTTTAATAGCAGAGCTGTGAGTGTTTTGTTAAAGAGGAAAAAAGAATTAATTTATTTCAGAAGCATTATTATTTAAATATGCCAATAGTTTATTTTTGAGCAATTTCTCATGTACAT
>VUQJ01034226.1:0-22403 GCA_015108635.1 Andinoacara biseriatus | reverse complement strand
GAGTATTTTAGATTACGGCGATATTGTGTATATGAAGGCCTCTGCTAGCTCTTTATGTCTGTTGGACGCTGTTTATCATGGAGCGCTTAGATTTATCACAGATAGCAAAGCCCTTACTCACCATTGCACCCTATACTCATTAGTCAAATGGCCCTCTCTACATTGTCGCAGACTGTTTCACTGGTATACTTTTATTTACAAATCCATCCTCCATCTGGTTCCCTCATATTTGTCATGTTATATTTCACGCAAAAAACAATATCACAGTCTTCGCTCTCAGGACTTTATAACATTCAGCGTCCCATCAGTGAGCACTGAGCAAAAAATCATTTTCCTTCTCTGCCGCCTCCACCTGGAACCTGCTCCAGCAGGACCTAAAGCTTTCCAATCTGGTTACACTTGGGGAATTCAAATCTTTAATAAAGGGATTGGAAAATATGTCCGTAGGCACTTGTGTGCGTTATCAGTAGAAACCATTTGTTGATATTGGATGTTGTATATATGGATTTTTAGAAGCATTACACGGATTGTATTTTACTGTTTTTATGTCTTTTGTATGTCTTTTGATGTGTACAACAGATCTCTCTTGTAAATGAGACATCAAGTCTCAAGAGACTTCCTGTATAAATAAAGGATAATAATAATAAAAAAAGTATGATCACATAATTAGGTTAAACCAATCAACCATGATAAAGAGGCTGCATAGTGCATGTACAGAAAAATTTTGATGTCTTGTCATGCGCAGGCAAGCTGACACGTTCATGCCCGGACTTTTGCATACTTAGAAGTTGATCAGTTTTTTAGCACTTGGCCACACATTGTGCTTTATGTTGGCTGGATTGTGCTAATGAATACATGCCAACCACCTGCCTTTTTCCTTTGAAATCAAAACAAATTTGCACAGAATAAGAAAGAGAATAACAGTCCATTTTTTTCTAAAACTGGTAATACATTTTTTGTGACATCAGAGAAGCCACTGTAAAGTTACTGCAAGATGGAGCAGTATGTGTTTTAAAGAAATAACATGTTAATTATTTAAAACTTGGAATAAGTTCTACACTATATTTACTGTTAAACTTGTCACCTAAAATACATATTCTTTAAATCAAAATTAACCTTACATCTTTCCCTTGGGAGTAAAAAGGAACCTTTAAGCTTGACATAAATAGTAATTCAATTTTTTAACTGATAAGAAAAAAAATGTCACGATGCTTGGGTACAGACTTTTCTCGTTATTGCCCAGCCCTACTCCTGAGGCGCACTGCTATCCCCGGCATTGTTAAATATAAATAGTAAAGGGACTAGTACTTATGTAGCTCTTTTCTACTCTAGTTGAACACTCAAAGTGCTTTATATGATCCTTACGTAGGTCAACCAACCTACATAAGGCTGTTACACACCGGACGTGTGATCACTCCCACAGAAACTATTGCAGATCACTTTGGCCGTCATGGAACCATCAATGATTTCAATTGAGTTTTTCTTATGTGTCTTATTTTGTCTGTACACATTTTACATATTTAAGCATTTTCCCCAAAGCACATCTTAGTTTAGTTTCTGCACGTCTGCATCTCACCTTATTGGGTTTGTCTCTTCTCAAACTGATCCTACACTTTGGGTTTCCTGTTTAACAAATGTACAATGTAATTATTATGTAAATTATAATCACAGCATCTAAATGTCACCACTTCCTGTTTAGTTTTCTTCTCCCTGGTCAATCAAAACTTGGTTGAGTAAGACTCTTCTCATTGACTAAGATTTGGTCGACTGCAAGAGGGAAGCAACAGTCCAGAGCAGAATAACTTCTCCCATCAGTAACAGATTTCACTCAGCCATCTGTCTTTCCTGCATTAGTCAGGGACACAGAGCCGAAACCAGATTATAACAATACTATGATCCACTCATTAATCCCTGGATCTGTTCCAGCCAGCTCACAGCAGCAGTGAGACAGAGAATTTGTGCTGCCTGAAGATTAATGACAGGCAAAATGCAACTTAAATATCCCAGAGAAAGCATGACAAGCATTTATAGTATCATCCGCTTAGTCACTGCTGAGAATTTATGCTTTTTTTTTTTGCTGACATGAGAGGCTGATAGTTTCTGGTGAGATCAGTTATGTATATTTTATGTGTGTGCCCCATATCCAGTGCAGGTACCGAGCAGAGTCTGATATCAGAAGTGTAAAAATCCAAACATGACAACAAAGAATCTCAAATACTGTCCTTCAGTGTGCATCCAATTTGGTTAAAAGATTGCGCTTTTTAATGCCTCTGCAATTAAAAGATTAAAAGATGCTGCATCCCAGATGTGTTCACCACAGAAAAAGCCTTTAATGTTGAGGCTCATCAGTCTGGCAGCCACATTCACCTTCTGGGTCACTCCTCATTGACCAGGAGCAACAGTAAAGGCCCCTTGTGTTTCTCAGATGCCTCTACCATTTTTGTTTTGCCTGACAAATACTGCTCAGTGAAGTCCTACCATTAATTTTTTTTTATCCTAATGTGATTTATTGAATCCAAGCAACAAAAGCTAATGGAAAAAACCACCATATTAAACATGGTCAGTCTGGAAAATGCTTTTCCACAAGACCACAGTAACTCCACCAAACCTGCATGCAGTTTTAACATAACTCCAAGAACAGGTCAGTCACCATCTTCTTAGAGGCTATCTGATCATTTTGGTGACTACGTCACCCATCTGTAGTAAACTTGAAATATAGGTTTTAAGATGCATCACTACAATGCGCTTGGATGCATCTTCAGTGATGGCTTATCAGGGGTTTCAGGTCTTTTAACTGGGGTGATCAAGTCCCAGCTTGCCTCCAACAAGCCAAAGGTCTAACCTCTTAATCCAAAACCACCTTGTGGCTTTCTCTGCAGTGATGGAACATATGGCTCCCCTTTTTACTGATCCTGTCACACCCAGCAGTGTCAGGAATTTGCAGGGGGAACTACCCATGAAACCTTGACAGCCCACTTTAAGATCCTGGCAGCGTGCCTGCCAACCATAGTTCCTGCACTCCCCAACAAGTCCCTGATACAAGCTAATGCTAATTAGCCCCCACTCCCACACACACGCGCTGGGCTGAACTTTTTTCTGACTAGAACCCTGACACTCTGTCAGAGATTGTAATAAGCCCTCCGTTTGCCCTGTAACCTATTAGAGCATATTCCCAATTCCTACAAGACTGCTCAATGAAGTCCTGCCATTAATTAATGTTATGATCTTAAATATGGTCATTCTGTGGTGGCAGTAATTAAATCATTATTTAAAGGCCATCACGTGACCCACCTGTCTTAGCTGTCATGGACCTGGATCTATAACACAGTGTTTTCAGGTTGATATTCTTTGTTCTTATGAGTTTTTCTTATTTATGATATCCTGTGTTCTGTAATTATGTTTTGGATTATGTGCAAGAGTTTCTAGGTTCTTCATCATAATTCACTCCTTGAGTTTCAGTTCACAGAGTTTGAGTTAAGGTCTATTTTTATATTGTGCTCATGGTTATTAGGGTTTGTCTGGTTATTTTTCGTCGCTTTCCCTTTTGTGTCAAGTGTGTATGTTAGTCTGTGTTCCCATATTTAGTTAAGTCCCGTTTTATTTTGCTAGTCTCTTGTATGTTGTCTTTAGTTTTGCGTCGCCTTGTCTCGTTAGTTAGATTCTGTTCACCTGTGTCCTGGTTTCCCCAGCTGTGTCCTCTTGCTCTAATTATGTCGTGTGTATTCAAGGCCTCAATTTTTATCAGTTCGTCATGTCTAAGTTGTCATGTTTGAGTTTTACGTTTTGCCTCCACCATCAGACACATGTGCCTTCTCACACGTTTACTCAGAAATTGCTACAGACACAGAGATGCTTTAAAAAAGAGACACAGAAAGAATAAAGCATGTGCAGATATGTGTCTAGAACATTTTTGTGTCTTTGATTTCCTCCTAGTAAAAATAGTAAACGGAAAAATAAGCCGTATGAACAGAAAAGGAGAAAATATAAAAACATCTAGCAGTTAAACCAAGGGTTCACTAAATTAAAATAAAGTGTCCCTGGTGCTGCAGACTCCTAAAGATGTTTGGACACATGTAGACAGCAAACCTGCACTGTATTGCCAAAAGTATTCACTCACCCATTTAAAAAAATTAGTAAATTCAGGTGTTCCAATCACGTCCATGGCCACAGGTGTATAAAACCAAGCACTTAGGCAGAGTACTAATGCAAGCGTTTCTGAAAGAATGGGGCGCCTCAGGAGCTCAGTGAATTCCAGCATGGTGCTGTGATAGGATACCACCTGTGCAACAAGTCCAGTCGTGAAATTTCTTTGCTACTAAATATTCCACAGTCAACTGTTAGTGGAAGCAATTGGGAATGACAGCAACTAAGCCACAAAGTGGTAGGTCACATAAAATGACAGAGTGGGGTCAGTGAATGCTGAGGTCAACTTTCTGCAGGCTCAATCACTACAGACCTCCAGACTTCATATGGCTTTCAGATTAGCTCAAGAACATTGCATAGAGAGCTTCATGGAATTGGTTTTCATGGCCGAGCAGCTGCATTCAAGCTGTACATCACCAAGTACAATGTAAAAGTTGTAAACCCTAGAGCAGTGGAGACATGTTCTCTGGACTGATGAATCGCCCTTCTCCATCCCAACCCCAAACACTGTGAGCCAGGCCGTCTTTTCCAATATCAACAAATGCACTTCTGGAAGAATGGTCAAAATGTCCATAAACACACTCCTAAAATTAGACAATAAAACCCATCTAATAACAGTGCTTATTGCTCTTACAGCTGCAAAAGGTGGGCTCACATCATATTAAACCCTATGGATTCAGAATGGGATGTGACTCAAGTTCATATGTGTGTGAAGGCAGACGTGCAAATACTTGAGGCATATAGTGCATGTTTCCAGATGCAAATGACAACAGGTACAGTGTCGCTGTGAAACACCATGAAACCATCGCCCACCCTCAAGGAAAGTTGGCTAGTGTGTTCTTGTCTGCCTTTGACTGATTTTCTATTTGTAGTTTCGTATTTTGTTAGTCTCCTCGTCAATACTGGTAGCATGAGACAGGACAAGCCAAAGCCATTCAGGTTGCACAACCAGGGTGGCAAGTCCATAGCTTCAGTTGTGTCTCCAAGCACAGTCTCAAAAGTGTAATAGAGATACCAGGAGATCAGCTATTACACATTTGTGAAATTATGTTTTTGCAGGTTTTTTCACAGGTACAGGTTTTTCTTTATGTTCACTGACAGTCTTTTTTTGTTTTTTAAAATAATAGGAAAATTCTCTAAAATGTATAGAAAAATTATGTTAAATTGCAGTTTTTTTTTTATGTATAGTATGTGTGTATTGAAAGCTTATGCAGAGCACCATGGAACTGCACAGTTGTACTTTACAGGGCAATGAGAGCTCAGAGGAGCCTAACACATGACCTACATAGTGTAATGGTGAATGGGCAGCAGGCAGTGTGTTCATGCTCTGCCTCGTTGCACAAAGGTAATACAGCTTGAGTTTTTTACATTTACAGTGCTGTTTCTGTTCAAGGAGCTAGATGTGCAAGCTGTGCTCTCTTTCTGGAATTTTGTGTTGCTGGCAGTTTGGCATTATTTAATGACCTCAAGAGAGATGTTTGCATTTCTCTAAACATGAACTGCACACTTCAGTGTTGCTGTTTGAAGTGTGCTTTGCAATTCATTTTTCATGATTTATAAAAAAACACATTATGTAATGTGTGAGGCTGAGGCTCATCTTTGGAAGAAAGAGTAGTTACGAGTCTAAATACCTAATTTAATTCATATTATTCTCCATGAATGCTTTTGTGCATAGAATAATTGTCCATCTGTTTCATTTATTAGAAAATGAGGGCTTTGTAGCTTAAAATACACGTAATAACATAGTTTCATTAACTACATGTAGTTGGTAGAAAGACAAATTTCTCCTCCTTCCTTCAGCTAATTTTAACGTGTAAGAAAAACCAAACCATCACATGAGGATGAACTAAAGAAAATGACGTGCAGAAAATGACATGATAATGAATTTTGTGTGTTTTTGAGGTTTATTGGGGTCATTGAATGGTTCACATCACTTTCTTTGTTTGATCTGAAATTCCACACCACAAAACCTTAATGCAGTCTTTGGAGGATGGAGCATCTGAATGGCCTTAGGGTCAGTCAGCATTTCTTATGGAAAGCATTTATGTCCAGTTTCCTGTAACGTAAAGGCATGATACCACTTTTTTATGTGCGATACCAACACTGATATTTTTTTGCTTGATCTTGATTTTCAGTATGAATACAGACCGTGAAAGCGGGGCTGCACAATCTTTCTGACTTTTTGGGTTTAAAGCAGGAGGTGTCAGAACAGTTACCACAGGGGTAACTGGCTTGTGGCGGCCAAGCGTTCATAAATGTGTCACTTTTTGATCCTGTGATGTCGGCTCTACCTATGATTGTGAAGCAGAATTTACCAAGCGATGGATTGTTCACCCACTTTAAAGCCCCTTGAGGCAAATGTTTTTTGTGATTTGGCACTATAAAAATACAATTGAATTGAATTGTGATGTCTTCTTTGCTGGTTCCAAGGCTGCTGAACATGATGCCCTCTGCTGGCTCTGAGGAATCTGAGGGGGTTCTCCTCAGCACCTCCTCATCGTCCTCACCTCTACCATCGAAGCAGCTTCAGCTTGCTTTGAGGTTTCTACACGTGTGGAAATGATCAATTATCATTCCACGTCTGGAATGATAAAAAAAAAAGCCAAACTATAATATTAAGTCATCTGTATGATCCTGTAGGCTGATCAAACTATGATGAACTAAAGTAAAATGTCTTCACCATTTTCTCACTCTTTGTCTTTCACACAGTTACTTTGATTTGATAAAATAACAGCGTCAGTGAAGACTCACATACCTGTCTATATATCGTGGATCCAAGTGTGTGTAGTGGCTCAGATTCTACATCTCTGAAGCGTCTGTTAACTGCCTCGAGAAGGGTGCATTTCATCTCCTTTATTTTTTGTCTGCCTCGTTTTCGAGAGCGAGAGAGAACACTTGAGGACACAGACAACTTGGGATGACGTCAGATGCAGATGAAAATGAGGAGCTTACCTCCCTCGTTAACTCCTAAAGGGGTCTAGAGCTGCCACAACCTTTTCCAGTAAACGCCACTGCTGTGCACCGAGTGTGGCGGGCAGCTCATACTCTGCAGAACATGCACACAAGGCTCATTTCTGTTCAATCTGGTTCTTGATTATATAATATGTGCTATTCCATCTTGTTCTCCATCTTGTACCAGACACTTGGGTGGCATATTCAGCTCCATTTGAATGTCCTCCAAATATGAATATGTGGTGAGTGCATGAAGTGCCTTGCTATTTTTCTGCCAACTGACACTGCATCAGTGTCACTGCTAGCAGTCCCTCCTTCACCACAAGTTACAAGGTGTGCGCGAAACATTCCAAACCTCTAACTCCAAGGTATTCCATTGGCTTTGTTACACTGCTGGCATTGGCTCATAAAACAACATGAACTCTGTTCTTCAGAATTTTCCATATATTTAACATTTCCTCCAAAGCTGTAGCGATGGACTCTCCTGAGTCTATCATCAAATGTTTAGCCTGCAACACTTTTTGTAAATTAAAACTTGAGTCCATCCACTGTGCTGTCAGACAGCAATGGACGCACATCTGAGCTCCACATATCAGTTGTTACGCTCTCCAAGCATTCCGAGATGAACTTTCATACTTGCTTGTACTTATGCGGAACAACTTGCTCCGAGATGAAATACCGGTTCGGCAGTGTGGCTCCAAATTCTTCATTAAGCATTGAAAACCAACATTTTCCACAAAAGAAAGAGGCTGGTCATCTAGCACAACAAATTCAACAATTCTCCGTTATCAGCTTCGCTTTGTTGCTTTCTGGAAGGAGTTTCTCACTTTTCTGAAAGTTTTCCAGCAGCATTCGTTGGCCTGGATAAATTCCGTGTACTCCTTTCTGTGGTGTTTCTGCACATATTCAATTGTGTTCATGGGGTTAATGTTCTTAATAGGGCTGAAACGATTATTCGTATTAATCGTGATGAATTGATTATTGAAATAATCAACTAATTTAGTAATTGATTAATCGTTAACTAGAGTACAGCCTCAAAAAAAGGCTGAAAAAACAACAGATTCACAGCAGTAATTAAACCAAAACTGTACAAAATATTTATACATTTTGTATTTCAGATAAAATCACCTTTTTCTGTAAATATCTTTGACCCAAAACTCCTCAAGTGGAATAATTTAAGCTACTGGTTCAAATTCACTGAAGAAATGCAATATTTTTTTAAAAAAATTATGGAATTCTTTGTTTATTTGCATCTTTTAATGTATTTCTAACATTTCATTTAAAAAAAGGCTTAAGTGGTTCAATGAAAAATCTCCACAATGGGCCTTTTTAAAAAAAAATCAGATTAATCATCAGAATAATCGATAGATAAGTCGATTGCTAAAATAGTCTATACTAATCTATACAGAACCAAAGTGTGTCCAAACTGCTTTTTGGGCCAATTTTAAATGATCATATCAGCATGTGGGATAGATGGTTGAGCAAAACAAGTCATCTTCCAGCTTTCTTCTGTGCTAAAATAATATTTGTATATAGTTTTTTTTAACCAGCTTTTAGCTTCATGAACATTAGATGGATGTCTTCTTTTTCAACATCTGGAACAACTGTAAAGCGATGGTAACATTCCTCCAGCTCCCTCACGTACAGCGAACACGTCTCTGTGAAAACACCAGCTGTATCCAGGTATCCAGATCCATGAAGGTTTGGGTTGGAGCTGGCTTTATGGCACCGGCTAAGCTCCACGTCACGATTATCGAGACGTGAGCAAAAGGCTGAGGTTAAACTTGCAGCTGCACTGTTGTGCATGTAGAGCAGTTACTCGCTCAGCGTTAGCATGCTTTTAACTCTCTGAGGATACAGAAAGCATCACGGCGATCACCGTGAAAACACAGGCGCCTTTCACGGTCGAATAAAACATGCTGTTCATTTGTGAAGCTCTTATTATGACCTGTAAGTGTCCCCATCTTTGGTGTGACGAAGTGTGTGGAGGTAATGGCATGACTCAAATTCTCAGTTCAGTAATTCAGATATCAGCAAATGGATTTGTCACCAACAAAAAACCTCCATCCACCGTCTCTGTGAACAACACTGAAGCGTAATGTCCATTTCACACCGAGCTGCTGTCTCAAGGCCTGCATCTCATGCAGCCTTCGTAAATGATGTTTGCCTATTTAGAGTCCTGACTCAGCAGGGTGCTGAGTGGCTGTGGCCCGACAGAAAGGAGACCTTCAGCAGTTTGTTTCTGAATCATCTAAATCATTAGTTCTTTAAAACACTGGGCTGGAGGGCGGATATTTATGACCAGCAGATATCAAAGGTGTAAATCAGGGATGGTGTTGGCTTCACCTCAATGGCATCATCAAAAAAATTGTGATGAACGGTCGGCACAGCCATCCGAGCACTGAGGTCACACAATTAAATCTTTATGTATAAAAGATGACAGGAAATGAAGCACTGCGTGGACACTAATAGCTGATTAACGGCATCAATTCTACCTTTCGGTAGCTGCCTTCAAATCCCATGTATTAAATAAAGAGGATTTTCTAAAGGAGCATTTCACTTTTTTCTTCTTTAGCTTACTGTTAATGTCAAACGTGCTTCTGTAAAAGCAGCTCTGCCATTAAAAATAGAAGAAGAAGAAGAAGGAAAAAAAAATGGAGGCCTTGGGGTTTAGACCATGGGCCTCACATCCCTTGTTCATCTCTGACTGGGGGCACTGCTGCAAATGTCACAGCAGCTGACATGTGCAGTAATCAAATGTAATTTTGTCTCCAGGTCCTCATATTTTCCATCGTCTCTCTATTGTAATAAAAGCTTAAAAACCATCCCCTAGAAAAGCAAAACGAGGTCACAATTTTCCCTTTCAAAACTACAAAGCTTGCTCTCACTTACTGCACCTCAAACTTTGGACAATGTATAATTCAATGCAAAACTACCTCAAATCTGACAAATGCACAAATTAGGCGCACAGAAAATAAGTAAAATAATTTACATAAATGTGTATCTGGCATAAAGCACAAGCCATCTGAGCCACGACAGCATGAACCAGGCCCAGCTGCACACGCGCGGGCCTACCAGCTGCATTTGCAGCTCCCCCTAATGCTCAGAAGGCCAATTTATCATCTGTAAGTTTGGAAGCTCAAAATATGCCTCCTCAATGGCACCGTGTCAGCAATTCCTTCTCAATAATGGGACACGAGCCTTGGGAAAGGACAGCCCTGATCATGACAAAAGGAGGATGCTGTTCTGTTTGTAGAAACGGCGACAGAGAATTAAATTCACACAGCACAGGGAAATGAGCCGCATTAGACACTGAGCAGTGGTTATCACTACACTGCCAGGATGGGGTAGCGTCCATCCAGCAACCGATGCTGGACTGAATAGAAAGCACATGATGAAGAAGAGTGCTTGCACTGAATGAAGTGTTCACAGGTGTGCACAGCACTGTATAGACTGTAAGGAGCGTAGACCAGCAAAGCTCAATAAAAGCAAATCAGGGAATTATGCACATGGGGTTCAGCTATTACAGGTCTGAATAATTTCCACACTGGTCTCAACTCTATTATAACAGACAAAATGAACTGAATGAATTGGGGAAGTGACTGACATTAATGTTAATCAAATAAGCCACAAAACTGAGAAACTGAATATCCCCCCAAAGGGTGATTGTCCAGTTTTAGCTTAGCAGCCCTAATTAGTTGTGGCAGGCAAATTTTGTTCTGAATTTAAGAGCAAATAAAAGGAATGGATGAATCGAGCTGTAAAACTGAAGATGCTGGGCTAACCTCAGACAGCAGTGAGCTAACTCAGTGTGACCAAAGACCAGTGGCCGTTCCCATGCTAAAGCTAACGACTAACTTATTAGACTACAAGGAGGAGGACGCAAATCATCAGATTTGATGACAAATGTACCTTTAGCACTTTTTTGAGGAAAATGTATTTGATCAGCAAGAGTCCATCCATTCATCCTTCCATCCATCCATGCATCCATTCATCCATCCATGCATCCATCTATCCATGCATCCATCCAGCCTTCCATTCATCCTTCCATCCATCCATGCATCCATCCATCCATCCATGCATCCATCTATCCATCCATCCATCCATCTATCCATCCATCCATGCATCCATCTATCCATGCATCCATCCAGCCTTCCATTCATCCTTCCATCTATCCATCCCTCCATCCATCCATCCATCCATGCATCCATCCAGCCTTCCATTCATCCTTCCATCCATCCATGCATCCATCCATGCATCCATCCATCCATTCTCTCAACTGACATTAAAAGTCCAGTAAAGTTGTCGCCTGGTGTGGTTTTCTGCCCAAAGCTTTGATGTGTTGTGTGATCGGAGATTTCCCAGGTCTCCCTTTACAAAGAGATTTATCAGGACTAAATTTTGCTGCCATGTGATTGGATGATTAGATGTTTTTGTTTTGGATATTTTGTGTGTATACTGGGATTTGTTCTCAGCTCCCTCGAAGCACAAATTAACTTCCAGTAATTAGCATGTGACTCATAGTTCTTTCACAGGCCCTCTTGCAGAAAATTCTATCTCCACATGTATAACCCTGCATCTGCTCCTGCAGGAGAAAGACAGATTAGGGGTCATCTGCAGATGTTTAATGAGGAAAATGAAAACAAAGTGTGCACATGATAAATGAGCTCGACCCAGTGTGGCAGAACTGTGTACATATGTGGTCGTTTGTCCTAGACGTGACGTGAAAGACAAAAACCCAGCAGAAACACACCAGCAACAGAGACGCACACACGTTCTCCTGTGATCTGGACTTTTATTATTATGAAGCGTTTCTGTGTGTTTGTCGTTTATGGAATTAAGGAATTCTTTCAACTTGTGACCAGGGAAATGAAATCTGTGAGAGAACACAGAGGACATTATAACGCCGGCCCCCTATGAAAGTTATTCACGCCACGATATGTAAATTATCATTATGCTCAAAGTGGCAGATTTAAAGAAGCACGGATCTCTGTTATCAGTCGAAGTCACTGCTGGCAGCGACATAATGCTCTGCTGGAACGTGTATAAACAGCCCTCCTCCTGTGAACGTGGTAAATCTCGGTATATTTGCCTGCTTATTGGATATTAGCAGCAACACAGGCCACAAACTGACACGAGGATCACACTGGCTAACGTGGAGCAGCGGGTTATCTGATCTCTGACTGCTACTGCTCAGATTGGACAAATCCACAGAAGATCAGAGATGCTGTTTACTCCACTGTAGCGTGCACAGCTGAGTCAAAGTATCTGAGGTAGCGCTTAATGGCTTGAAAGTCTGTGCTGATAAATTCCATTTAATTATTAGTGAAAGCAAGACGATGCATCAAGGGGGACGTACAATCATGTGAAACTGAACATTGTCCCTGGACTCTGTATTCTGCAGCTTCCAACCATCTAATCTTGTATGACTTCAGTCTCTCACATCGTTGGGGAGGAATTTTGTCACACAGCTTCACAGTTTCGGCCATTCTGCTGTAGAGTTGCTGCAGTTTGGCATCTTTGTCCTGTTGCGTGACCCAGTGTGGGCCAAGTTATCAGATATTTGGTACAAACTTTGATGGTCACTATGATACAAAGTGCAGCTTGCTGAGGATGGGGCTGCAAACTGGTGCCCATCTAGACTGCATAGATTTCCCAGTCTATGAATCTTGTTTTATGCACATCACTTACAAGAGGAAGTGGTGGCAGCAGGATGCATTATGGGACGGAGGCGAGCCAACAGGGCAAGTTTGACGCTTCTGACTATATTCTGCTGGGAAACCTTGGGTCTTCACGGGGATATTATTCTGACAAATACCACCTAAACATCCCAGATGTACATGTCTTCTTACCAAAGTTATCTTTTATTTGTGACAAAGAGACATAAAAGGTGATTTTGCAGAAAAGCCAGAAAGACAGGACATAAAAACTTTGATATGACGGTAAATGTGTTGGTGTGCTGATGTGCAGTGTATGAACAGAGATCTTGCTGCTGCACCCAGACTCTTATAAATGGACTCGCTGGTTGGAATTGACATTTAATTTCCTGCAGCAAACATCCCAGACCCTCCAAGACGGAGTCTGTTTGTGATGGATTCCCAGCCTTTCGTTGTTTTTAATATATTACACATTTAGGCAGGCTTAATGTAAGAAAATTTTACTCTCAAAGCCCCAAACTCCCATCACGAGTGGGACAGATGATGATTCTTAGCACTCTATTGAAAAAGGAGAAGATAAAATAAAAAGAAAACCAGGGTGGGTGATAGGCTAAGGCTGTATGGTGCACATGTGTCAGCCAATCAAACGCCAGCACGTGAAAATCAACCAAGCTGGATTTGAACCAGCTGCTGTGAGGCAACAGTGCTAACCGCTGCGCCACCGTGCTGCCCACGGCTGAGGCACAGAGAGAAACAGTATAACTAAAAAAGATGTAGCACTTTGTGCGTGGGCTATGGTGCAGAAGGCGGACAGCGTGAAACTGGCCTCCATGTTACTACCAGATATCAGTGCATTACCTCAAGACTGAGCTGTGAGAAAGGTCATCCCTGTGAATGGGGAAAGCCCCGTGAATTCACTCTAGGCTTTATCAATAATGCAGGGGGTGAATAAGAAAGGAAGAGTCCACTCTCTGTGTGACCTCAATGCTGTGTTCAGCAACCAAGCAAATCTTCATTATAGTTTGAACATGAAAAATAATTATCCAGGTCGAGGCAGATCTGTGTCAGAGCCTGATTTATATCAGCTGGGCACATTCAATGCAACAGTTTTTCCTGATAACAGATTTACTGGAGCTGCCACACCAAAGGTCCAAACCCTGATCCCTGACTGATGGCTGTGGTGTCTCACATGAAGCCCAGAACCTTCCTTAGCTGCTTTAAACCTGGTGACTGCGACCTGTGGCTCAGTCATACCGGAGCACACATTATATGCACACAGGAAGTCATGTACACCTTGGCTAATGTATACCTTCCATGGGTTTTTTTCCACCACCATAAGGTTAAGAAGAGCCAAGGATGCTGTTTTACTACTTGTGTTGTAAAACTGCTTTCGTAAAACCATGTGACTTCCTGAAACTACTTCCTCTCTGACTAAGAAGCGGAGATTTACGTCTCCGCTCCGGAGTTCAGAGGTGGAGTCTTTCTTCCTCACTTGTGGGATACCAAAAACTGTCTGAGTGTGAGAGACTTTCTTGTTTTATGAAATTATCTGAACCTATCAGAGTCAATTTAGGATGGCAGTCTCCTTGCAACTAGAAAAAAGAAATCAGCAGTTGACCTGTGATTGCATTGAATTTTTTGCAAGTTGTCAATCTCTGGGGGACCACTTTTGATCACAAGGTGATTGCAGTTGCCTGATGGGCGGCAACCTGTCTCCAAGCAATTGTGGTCTCGCTCTCAGACATATTGGCAAATAATTGCAGCCCAATTTGAGTCAGTCTGCATCAATGAATGCAACGTGTCTCTTTGCAATATGTCACATGACTCAACTGGTTGCCAAATGGTTTGCCACCGGTTGCATTCTGCAGTTAAATTGCTGTCCTGCAGCAACTATGTCACAATTCGTGGAGAAATTTCTGAATTTCTGTTTCAAGTCTGTGAGTTTCTGGCTGGATGTGAATTGCTGTGTATGTAGATGGCAACCAATTTGCAACGGAGAATTTTTCCCAGCTAATTGCCATGTTGTCACAAACAGATTGCCAACTTGATCCCATTCAGTCACAAAACAATAGCTGTCTGACAGCAGCTGACTCCAGCTTATTGCAGTTTTATTGCTGTCTTGGTGCACCAAAGTTGCTTTGACTGCGAGTGGTTGCAGACCTTATTCCTGTCTTCAGAGCAACCATTTCAAAGGTCGTGAGACTGCAAGATCATTGCACACAGGAAACGGGAGGCTGAAACGCATCAAAACAGGGCCTAATTTACCTGATTTGTTGCTGTTGTGGGCTCATCACCCTAATTATCTGGTGTGTATTTATTGTCTGAGGCTCCCTCTGTTCTTTGTCATCATGTCATCATGATTTTTCTATTTCTGTTATTCCTATTAATGTTATTTTTGATCACTTTTTATATGTAAATTATACCACTCAGTATGGTTTGTGCAGCTGTGTCTGAATATAATTTAACAGCCAGTGATAATTTAGAGTGGTCGTGATAAACTGATAAAATCAGCTGAAACATTTCTTGGGGATTTTTTTCTGCATTATTTTTGAGTTGTCTTCTAATAAAGTTTACATTTCCCTGCCAACAGAGAGGGTCGAGCTGTACTCTGATACAGTATCATGCATTATGTAGCAGGCTGCCACCGATTGTGCCTGCACTGAGAGTCAGTGTACCCTTAGCTGTGGCTGTCGGGCACACGCCTGTCCCATTACATTCAGGAAACAGCTGAAGGAGCGCTCTCACTGACCGCTGCTAGCACAGACTGCAGCTCTCATTATGACTCTGGCCACGGGATGACACAGCTGTTTCTGGAACCGCGGCTGTGCTTTGTTACAGTTGCAACAGGTACACACAGATACTGTACTCTTCAACTCCTTTGGTGCACTCATGCTGGTCAGAAGCAGGAAAAGCTGGTAATATCCAGAGCACGAGATTCATCCGAACAACAGCTTCATCATCACAGGCAGAGCACGCCACAGCTGTGCTCCCAACCAGCAGCTGGATACTGTCAGGGAATGACCTTTGAAAAGCACTAACGACCACTACGAGTCATTCATGTGTCCTGTCCCTCAAACACTAACAAGGCACTAAAGTTACTGTGAGGTAACAGATTCAGACGAGAATTCTTTACTATTTTATAAATAACGTATATTTATAAAGCATTGATAATCATTAACAGCGTACTTTACATGCAGGTGTGTGATCTGCATCCAAAATAAAACACCGTCTGTGTAAGACGAGATTTCTCCTTTTGCCATTTCAGTGTCCGTGTCGCGAAAACGTGTCAGCGATATTTTCACAACTTTATGATAACAACTCCTGAGCGCAGTGTGAGACAGTAAAGAAGGCCGGACGTGTGTGTGTGATCGTAGTCTCAGACTCTCGCTCGGCAGAATGAAGTCCTGGAGCTTCGGACTTCCCACTGGGCGTTCTCAGGACATTTTGGTTACAGGTGAACTTTTTAGTTTTGAATGGATCCAGTGAGCTGCAGCCAGCTTTGCCTGAAAGCGTCAAACTGCAGCAATGCTTCCGCTCTGTTTTTGGGATAACTCTATATATTAAATCCGTGGATCTTGCTTACGCACACGCGGTCGATCGTTTTTCCAGAATTTCTCGCTGCATTTTCATTTAATTTTTTATTTTTATTTCATTCACTCAACATATAAATAATTATAACAGCAAAAGTAAATAAATAAATTTCAGCTATTCAGCTTAGAAGATTTCAAATACACAACATTACAGTATACACAAAAAAAAAATACAAAACAACTTATTCAATACCATCATAATAATTTTCAGTTTTCTTTTAAATATAGAAATAGATTGAGATTGTTTTATCTCAGTGTCAAGATTGTTCCATAAATTAAAACCTTTAATTTAAATGCATCTTTCCAATGTCATCGTTCTAAATCTTGTTTTGTTTTTTTTTAAACTTTCAGTTCCTTTTAAATTATATTTACTTTGTCTTTTAACAAATCTTTGTTGAATATTGATTCCTAAGAAATTTTTATGCCCTATGTACATAAACTTTAAAATATCAATTCATTAAATTTCAATAAATTTAGTTGTATAAATATTGGATTTGTATGATCTACATCCACTTCCATTTATAAGAATCGAATCTATGTATGTTTTACAAGTACCACCTCAGACTTCCACATAATATGTCAGATATGGAACATATCAGATACTAACTGGTTGAAAATGTGTGTAGCCTATTGAGCGCATCCCTTCGCTGCTGCTTCCTCCTGTTCTCCCAGCTACCGTCCATCACAGAGGAGACCTGCCTTCCTCCACACAGTCTGTCTACCCCATTCTCCTCTTTCTTTGCAAATGCTCGTCTCTCCCCCCTCCTGCGCTTTCATGCCGATCCGCCTGTTCATCTCGCCGCCCAAATGGCAACAAGCAAACCAAACAGCATGACTCTGACAACACTGCAACACTGGCAGAGCATTTTTGTCCGAGTTCTGGCTGATTTTAATTGAAGGCTCGGGCTTTCAGGAGGTCTTGGGGGGGTGGGGGGTCTAGGAGGTTTGAGCCGCAATCTTTAGGAAAGATTATACCGAAAAACTGAGTGCAGAGATATAGGCGTGAAATGTCCGTCCACATAAGATTCACAATAAAAAAGACAAATTTCCCTTTGGCTCAGACAAAGGTCAAAGGAATGCTGAAATCCACAAAAGAGGAGAGGACAACCACCGTACGAGGACTTACTATAATCCTTCAATTTCATATTTTAGCTGAGCGTGATAACGGGGCCACTCTATCTGCCACACACTGCCGCTACTGTCAGAAAACAAAGACAGACGGTCAAAAGATCACTCTCCCGCAATTAAGATTTGCCTTCAAGGGTCAAATGGAAAATATACGTGAGTGAGTGCGAGAGTGTGCTGGGCCGCAAGGTCCAAATGCAGCAGCTGCACTCCAACAGGACTCGCAAAGAGAGATCAGAGCTCCCCCACGAGAACAGAAATTAAAATGACATGAAAGTAAAAGAAGGTTTCGAGGGACAAAAGACGCACGGATGTGGAAGCCTGGCCGTGCCGCACAGACGAAGTTTGATATATGGAAACACAGCAGAAGAATCTAAAATAGAGCAGCTGAGTGGCAGCGCACATGTGAATCATGCAGGGAAGGAAAAATAGCACAGCGTGAGGAAGAGGAAGTGGTAGATAAGATGAAGAGCAGGAAAAAAAGAAAGGATTTGAAAATAGGTTTGAGCCAAGGCGAAAAAGAGTCGCTACCAGCTGTGACGATGCTGCGGGCATTGTTTTTACCATTTTACCAGCAACGTGTGTGCGTGTGTGCGTGTGTGTGTGTGTGTTTGTGGTTTTAAAGGTAGCTGCTGCAGCGGGAACTACGTACACGTCTGTGGACAGACTTCCTCTTGCAGGGTCACAGTGCAGTCAGGAAACTTAACAGGTGCGCAGTTAAGATTAAAATGAAGGGCAAAGTTCAACCACTGAACACTGAGTACTAGATGTGGGCACATTATAAACCCCTGACTCATATTTAGACAGTCACTTAATGAGGGTGTGCATCATTACATCTGTTTTTGGTAAGGCCTCAGTGACACAGAGACTGTTGGCGTTGTTCCCGAGGGTGTGTATTTATTGACTGGTTGCTGAGCGGTCGCTGGAGGACTAATGTGCAGTTGATTGCAAAGAGATGTATGATGCTGCACTGAAAACCTCCCTGCGATTCTTTAGTCACCAGCAGCTTGCTGTGACCATCAGCAGTTTGCAGGGTAAATGCCAGCTTGTCTGCAAACTGCTCGTTGAATTGCTGTGAAACTGAAATGGAAACATAGCCAGTGACAGCCAGCAGCCTCCAGCAACCACTCGCCAACCAGCTGGATAATACAGATTTTTGCCTGGTGACCGGAGGATGCTAGAGGGTCCCGACCAGTCTCTGGGGCCTGCGGGACTAAGGTAAGAAAATGGAGACACGGCACTCGGAGAAACCTGAATAAAAACCTATAATAATGGGACAAAGGCTGGCTGTCCCACTCCTGCCCCCAACGAGCCAATCAAGAGCCAAACTCAGGAACCTCAGAGCCAATCACGTCGTCACACTAAGGCTTGTAGAAAGCAGAGGTTCACATGTGTTTCAGCTACTCCTCGAGCTCACTTGGTTTTATCCTTTCATTAATCTGTAGGTAAGCTTGTGATGGGTTGGTTCTGTTCACCTCTCAGTGAAGCAAAGTGTTGTGTGATTTTGCTCATGCAACACGTGATTTTGCTCATGCAACACGTGCGGGATACAGATTTGAAGAGTTTTTGGTTTAAATCAGACTTGGCTGCGTGCAGTTCTTACATCCTGGTGTCCAAATGAACTCCGTCCCCATTCATCCAAACAGGGGCCCAACACCTGCCCTCAGGTATTACCAAAAATCCAAAGCTTGTTTTTGGAAGAACTCTGGTAAGCTCAGGTTTAAGTTTAGGTCTCCAGAAAAAGCATTTAAAGGTGTAGTAGAAGTAATTACTACAGTTTTACACGTGTACTCAGCAACATAATGATGTGCATTGTGGTTTGAGCCCATCTCAAGAAGCTCTTTCTTTTTTATTTTTCCCAGAAGAAATAGATTTACAGCACCCAGCCAGATCCTTCTTCTTTTTCCTTACACACACAGAAAAAAAGCCACGCAGCCGAGCCAGCACTTTTCAACCCTCGCTTCTCTCTGGGCCTCCGGCCAGCAGGGTGAATGGCAGCTACAGCATCCTCATGCTCCCCCTGCATGGAGGCTTGTTCCATTACAAAAACTGGCTGGAGATGATGTGAGAGCGTGCGTGTGCAAACTACTCTTCCTAGAATACGTCTACAAACCTCAGCAATTTCCCAGATTCCAACACCGGGAGCAGACGACACAGCAGCTGATTTCTGTGGTGAGTTGACAGGATTAAATCAGAAAGCGGTGCCACTGATTCTCCTATCAGTGAGAAAACAAAATTATTTATTTTTTGGTAAAGAAATGAGCTGCACGGTTGTGCTCAGCCTCTGATTATGTGGCCCTGACACACTCTGGCCTCTTTCTTCTGTTTCACTGAGGAAATCCCCAGCTACAGAGCTACAGATGACCTAACAAAGCATTTAAATGGACTTTGATCGACATATGCTGACGTGGCCCAGCCGGTGTTCTAACGTGGGAACAACACAGAAGATGAGACCTGTTAAAACCCTGAAGTTAAATCCTGCCCGTCACTCCTCCAAACCTCCACCCTGGCCTGACAGTGTGTTTAAATTCATCCTGCTGCGGCACCACTGTTGACCTTGCAGTGTTTAGGCAGGTGACTAAAACCTCTTCAGCCGAGTTGTGGAGCCGATGTGTCGTGATGACACACAGATCGAATGGTCCACAGGGTCCCGTTCCCCGTCACTCGCCGAAATTCCAGTGCCGTTTCCTCCTCGGTGCTCTGTGCCACGAGAAAGTGATGTAAATCTATTGGAAAGGCCTGTTCACTGCAGCCGGAGATTCACCCTCTTAGTTGTGCAGACTAAAGATAAGCTGACTCACGGTGCACGATAGGTGAATGCTAAGCAGGATGGGTGAATCTTATTATGGGGCTGGGGGAAGAATTGGGTAAAAGAGCTTTTTCCAGGCCTGCAGTTCCAATAAATCCTTCCAGAGTCCTTCAGCTGCAGCATCAGCCATCCAGCTGAGTGATGTGTACAAAGGAAACAAACATATAAATCAGGAATTTGAGCATAAATCAACTTGAGCTGGAGATGACTGATGTTATGTGCCCCATGTGTTTCACCATCATGTTTTTTTTTTTCTTTTCATAGCAAAAATCCCAATTCAGACTCATAGCACCATCTCATGGTCTCACCCAGAAATTCATGTTTAATCAGAGAAATAATGCAAACAGCCTCTGTATGATCCTGTGTGTGAACAGAATCCTCTCATGATGAATGCTCTGATCAGCTGTGCTCCGAATTTAATAAATATTTCCGTGGGTGTCAGCACCCGTAACAGCGCTGATTAATCCCACTCAGGGTGTCCTCAATTTTTTCACGTGAATGAGTGAGATTGTGGAACTGAGCGTCTTTAAACAGCCCCATAATATTTAACATGATATTTATTTCCCATCCTACATAATTTGAAGCGCTATCAAAGCCAGCTGTGCTTGTGCTGGCACGAGGCAACCTCAGGTACACACAGTAAAGACAAAAGCAACACAGCCAGCTAAATTATTCACTCCTGGGCTTAAAGTGAGGCAAGGACACCGAGTAATTTAAAAGCAGGAGGTTCAAACCGTCTCAGAGCCGAGGATGTGTCAGCTCGTGGAATTACATAATCTGCCTGGTGCAGGCTGGAAGTACCGGCAAAGATAAGATGTCACCTTCTGATGAAAGTAGGCTCGAGTTAAACTTATAATAGTGTAATAATGTATGGGTTGGTGGTGCAGAAAATTAAATAGATGTCGATGCAGCTTCTTGAGTAGAGGGTGATGCACAGCGGGATATTTATGCCAAGTTTTTAAAAAAATGCAAAACCTAATTATAAAGGAACACCATGTTAGCTATAGGTGATAATTTTGTGACGTGCTCAGCGTGTAATCCAAATCTACATCACCGTCCTCCCTCATACACCTGCTGTCTGTGCAGCCAAAAACAGAGCCATCAATCCCACAGAATCCATGCCGACTATAAATGCATGATGATGCATGAGCCTTTTACCTGTTACCGTTAACTTATGTGCATTCTTTATGCATGCACTACCTCAAGATGTCACTGCGCCACTAAGATAGCATGCTGATGTCTGAGCTGCATCAGGTGATAATCTCAAACATATGGCAGCATAGAGCCAGTGAGCTTTTTACACTGATTAGGCATGATGCAGCACAGCAGACAAACAAACGCTGTGGATCAACTATAATGGGCTCCCTCGCTCTCTCTAATCCACGGCACATTTTGCTGAGGCAGGTGTGTGATGGCGAAACACCATTACTGTAGTCCTAATGAGAGTCCCGTGTGTGTTTCCCCGTGTTTTGGTCCCGGCAGAGCTTTATCTGGGACTGCACCGCTGGACACGCTAGACGGGAGAGATAACCTCCATCTGTCTTCATGACTGTCTGAGCTTTATTGCTTTAGAAGAAGTGCTGCTACAAGCTCTTCCTCTGCTCGGCCAAGAAAACCAATATTTGGTTTGTATCTGACCTTGTGTGATTTGTAACAAGTAAACTTACATCATCTCTGAGTCGGAGAAGGCAAACATGTCTACACACACACACACACACACACACACACATACACGCCAGGGACTCGTCTGGAGTCGGATGTTCACATGTATGAACCCAAAATAGAAGCTTATGTTTCAATTAATTATGCTATTGATTAATTATGCTTCCATACTGATCAACAATGATGGCAAGAAAAACAAAATAATTACTGTAAGTTCAAACTATTTTTTTTAATTTATTTAAAAAGAAACATGTAATCCGTGCGCCTATCCTTCTCAGCACTGCCCCCTATCGGTGTGGCGCGGTACTTTCTACCTCACTCTGTGTATTTTCATCGTGCATTTATGACCGAACACAAAGAATAAACATGTCACATATTCATTCAGTATATCAGACAGACTGTGGAGCATCAGCATGTGCAGCACATGTGTAATCAAACGTGTATTTTGGCGATATAAAGAGAGAC
>VUQJ01034222.1:0-16525 GCA_015108635.1 Andinoacara biseriatus | reverse complement strand
GGCTGCGGGGGGGTGGGGGGGGGGGGGGGGGGGGGGGGGGGGGGGGGGGTGGGGGGGTACAAATGCAGCACAAATCAGCAATTTCAAAATAAAAGAACTCTGTGATTGTAATCTGATTGACAGAAGGGTATATCCTTCCTCCGCAGAAGAGCATAATTCGTATTTTTCTCGCACTTCATATCTCAAAAGTGAAAATAGGATATATATTTTTTTGGACAGCACACTGTAGATGCTTACATATCTGAAGCTCAAATTCCCAAATCATTCCCGCTGTGAGATTTAAATTTTTTTTTTTTTTTTTTTTTGTCATTTAAAATTATTCAGAGACATATTATTTGCCATTCAAGCAGCACAGGATTCACCGATTACATTACGCTAAACAAAAAGATACATGCGGCCCCGAAACAAATGAGCACCCTATCATTTTAACCCATATGCATGGCATGTCGTACACCCAATGTGATTAGCGCGTGTTAAATGATACACTGGCATTTTTTTTTTTACCTTTACCAGCTTTCACAACAGTTTCCAAACCAACAGAGACCATTTTGACCCAGTTAATCTGCATGACATCTCTTAATGTGAGAAGCTTTCATTGCCGGGAAGACTGCCATGCTATCCAGCTGGCTTGTGGTTGGTGAGGTTGTGAGCATATGCCTCAGGAAAATGAATAATGCATCCATGTTATTCAAACCTTCATTCCGTAACTTGCGCTTTAGGTAAAGGAGATCTGAGGAAGTTTAGCACATGAGAGGCTGCAGCTGCTGCTGCACTCATGTAAAAATGACGATATTTTAGAAGAGGTTAAGATGTTTTTCACATCACTTTTCATGTTTGTTGTTCTAGCTGTGGATTTTTTCTGAAACTATGTTTCTTGTTAAAGTAGGAATTCTGACAATTTACATCTATATCCATTTAGATATCCTTATATTGTTGTTATCACATCACAGTGTACAGACTTTGCACATTGGATAGACTCATCCTTTACATACAGTAGCATCAGAGGTGGGAAGTAACAAAGCATGAGGGTGGGCAGAAAGTTCATAGGCTGACCACGATGCAATGGCCGAACTTGACCAAATGTGTTTTATTTTTCGACATAGTCTCCCCTGCAGTCCCCACACTTGTTTCAGTGGTGTTGCAGCGCTTGGATTCCCGTGTTATAGAAGCTTTCATCCTGACCCTCAAAAAAAGTCCTCAACAGCAGAGATGACTTCATTTTTGAAACTGCTTCTCAGCCAAGTGTTTTTTTCATGTTGGGGAACAGATAATAGCCAGATGGTGCCAAATCAGGAGAATACTGTATGGAGGGTGATCAACCAGCTCAAAGCCACAGTTGCGCACAGCAGCCATTGCAGCCACGGACTTGTGTGCAGGAGCGTTGTCCTGGTGAAACAGGATCCCCCTGGTCAGTTTTCCAGGCCGTTTTGACTTGATTGCCTTTCGCAGCTGCCTCAGCAAGTTGGCATATTTTCTCCATTGATAGTATGGCCTTTTTTGAAGGTAATCAGTGAACACAATGCCCTTTGCATACTAGAAGACAGAGACCATCACCTTCACTGCTGATGACACCACCTTGGCCTCCTTTGGTGGGGGAGAAGATGGGTGTTTCCACTGCAAGGATTGCCGCTTGGTCTCTGGCTCAAAATGGTGAACCACACATTCATCTTGGATGAGGAACTGGTCACAGTTGATAAAGCTGGGGCATCATCCCCTAATGTAGCAACCATGCCAGCATGAATGTCTTTGGGGGTTAACATCTTTTTATGCAGATACTGCATTTGATAACACCACAGTTGTGTTGGCATTTTATTAAAATTACAAGACACAAGAGAGTTATGAGTGTTTCTACCTAGTTCTCCATAGGTAGTCATTCTGACCACAATACATTATTTGCTTAAATTTATAATAAAAAATGATATGTATAAATATAATTTGTAATCAATAAAATATCAAAGCATACATGGATACATGGTCATAGCAGTCATATTGACCATATGCATATACAGAACAATTTGGTAAAATTGGATGGTTTTTGATTCCTGATAGCTATCACCTGTTGCCCACCATTGATGGGTAAAGTGTTGTTCCTGATGCTCTCAAAAAAAAGTGACATGACTTTATTTAGTGGGGGTTATCCACTATGGAGGTGGTTGTTGACCCTTTGTTATTCATCATCACATGAGCCAAAGTGTGAAAAAAGTGCGTGGGTCATTACCACAAAGAGTTTCCTGTGAGACTTTCTCACTTCAGGTGAGCTCAGCAGGTCACAGCAGCTGTGGTGTTCATGTTCAGAGTTACAGGTTATAACAAGTGTAGCAGTTTGAATTTAAACTGATGATACTGTCAGTATAAACAGTATAATGTCTGTGTAGATTCTCAGTCATCCAGGTCATCGTAGTCTCTGGAGCTTGAAAAAAGGCAACTGGACTTCTTTTTGCAAAGCAAAAAGAAGTCCAGTTGCCTTTTTTCAAGCTCCAGAGACTAAACAGTATAATGTCAGAGTAGGGGATGGAAATCAGCCAAGATAACTCGTGAAATATTGGGTTATAGCTTGCTGAACTGTGTTCATCCACAAAGAGCAGTAAACCTCAGAGCAGTGCAGCAGCGTGTCAGCTGATCACAGCCTGTATGAATCTACTGAAGCTCACAATAGAAATTATTGTAGGTGTGGATGCAGTGTCGCCCTCTCTACAATGTAAGTGACAGAGGATAGAGCTATTTCTTAATTCTCTTTCACTGCTTGTGTCCTACAAAACAGATTCAAGCTGAGGACATTCATTAGAATTTAGATTGGAATAGCATTTGTATTCTTTTGCAATATTACTTATTATTATATCATTATAGCAGGTTCAGTCAGCTTTGCATATAAATAGCTGGTATAAATGTCCTCCAAAGAGCTACTTTTAGTTTCTTACTTTGAGGACAGTTCCGAGCCTGTACTTTTACTTGAGTAAAGAAGCTGAATCAGTACTTCAACTTTTACAAAAATATCTGTACTTCTACTTAAGAAAAGAATACCTGTACTTTTGCCACCTCTAGGTAGAATATAAATGCTGATTTTTTTTGCTGCAGGTTACATTTATAAACCATGGGCTAAATCTTTAGAGACCTGTGGCCTGATAATCAGGTTGCCACATAACCTTGAGAGCTGGCAGCTTAATGTCTCTAGGCAGCATGCCACCGCTCCTCTGGACAGATGACACAGTGTGTGTCGGTCTCCACTACTTGCTTTGCTGCTTGCCCAAAGGTCATCTGGTGTAGATGTGGCTGCACGCTAAAGCAAAGTTGGCACACCAGGAGCGCAGACACACACGGTACAGTACAGTCGTCTCAAAGTATGTTGAAGACCAAAAAATAAAAAAGAGAGCGAGAGAGCAACTTGACCAATTGTAAAGAAAAGGAAATGCAGAAGAGAAGTGCAGAGAGTCAAAAGTGGCTTCCTTGATAGAGCTGTTGCTGTTGTTTCTTTGGTCTCTCTGCTGGCTTTGTTGGCTGCCTGCAGCCGGTTCATGGCGATAAAGTGGTGAAGAAAAATGGCTCAAAATAAATAACAAAGGTAAAGTAAAAAATAAATAAAAGTAAAATGTTTACTTTGCCCACTTCTCTCCGTATTGTGATAATATGCACAATAGACTACATAGACAGGTTTTAATAGACATAAAATCCACTGGGTATATTCAAAGGGTAAATTTACTTTGGTAGTCGGTCACCAGATTGAAGTCAAACATTATCAACTTTTTTATGTTGTCTGTAATTTCTTGCTGACTTCATATTAAATGCTATATCAGACTTGAATCTGTTTGTTTGCCTTTCATTTCCATATCAATGTAACATTATGTAAAATATTAGCTAGCAAAGTTGACTGACAGGTCTCTGAATGAAATGGCCTGTGCGCTAAATTTGCTAATCAAATTAAAGCTTAGCTGAAAGAAGCTAACTATAAATAATTTTAAGTATTGTTGACATGTTCTTAGTTTGCTCAAGTGGAATGTTTTAGATGATTGTTGAGCCTGTCTATTCTTTCCTTATTTAATAATATTAGAGCAGGATATAAAATTTTCTATGACAAAGTTAGCATGCTTCTCAACCTGCCACAATCAAACAACTGCTGTAAGGCAAGATGTACTCCATGAAGGCAGCTCACTCCCTGGGCAGTATTTACTTTTTGTGGGATAGTTTTGTATATTGTAGATATTTACTTCGGTTTCTTTGTTCTTTTTAAACATACTAAGTTGATGGTGCAGTAAAAATCCGAAAAGGGCAACATGGCAGATGGTTACTTTGATTACACAAACATTATGTGGGAGTAGGTAACGGATAATAGGTATTGATTTTTAAATAACTGGACAGGAATAACTTGAGCTTATTATATAATATTATACTACAGTATATTTCTAACTAAAGAAGCAGCTCATTCTCTTTCTCCTGAAACTACTTTCTTTAACGATAGAACACATTTTGGGCTCAACTTGAAAGAACGGCAGAAATGAAATGTAATGAAATGTAAAAGTGAGGTCAGAGGTCAAATGTGACATGATATTTGAACGCAAAATATAATGTGATGTTTAGAAACCCCATATACCAGCATCATTTCCTAAATGTTGCTGGTACAAACACAGGCAGCAGAATTTTAAGCAGCGTTTTAAAGATAAAAGACATTTTATGAAATTTTGACCTTATTTGACCTTGAAAAAGAGGTCAGAGGTCCAGAGTAAGATGATATTTAGAATCCCCATTTTTCAACCAATAAATCATTAAGTTGACCTTGAAGTCCTTGGTGGATGTAAGGAAAATTTTAATGGATCACTAACACGGTCCCCACTGCTCCACCCTACTTTTATCTGAATTCATTCAAACTTTTACAAGCTATCGTGTTTACAGATAGAATGACATGCAGATGCTACCAAAAACATAAATTCCTTGGTGTAGGTAAATAGTCAGTTCAGTTCAGTTGAATAAAATTTAGATTTTTATATTGAAATTGATGACACTGAAAGCCTCTGTGTCATGGTCCTGGGCCGGTGGCCCAGTGTTGTATTTGTATAGTTCTGTTTTGGCTGCATTCCCTGTGTTTCTGTCTCCCTGTGTTACTGTGTGAGTTGACTTCCTGTTTTATTTTGGTAGGTATCTGGTCCTTGTGCTTTTGGTTCAGTTTTGCTTCCTGTGTTCCCTCCCAGCTGTTTCCCCTTTTGCCATTACCTAGTGTGTATTTTTTGTCTGTGTCCAAGTGAGTTCTTTGTCGCGACGTCATCCTTATTTTCCTCCCGCTGTGTGCTTCTTTGTCCGAGTATTTCCTGAGTTGTGCTGCTGGCCCCGTCCAGTCCTGTTTTTCAGCAATAAAGCTGAGTTTTTTATTTTCACGTCCATGTCTGGTGTCCTGTTGTGGGGTCCTCATTCCGCCTGCCACACAGCCATGCATGACACTCTGTAATTCTGACCGCACTGATTATGTCAAAAAAGTTGGTCTCCATAATGGTGAAGCTCTTTATGTGCATAAAATTTCACCACGGTAAGATTGGAAACAACCTTTACAGAGTCCCGTGACCCAAATGTTGCCCAAACAGCTCCAGATTTGTGAAGGAAGTGGACTCCAGCTGTGGCTATCCAGCAGGCACAGCCTGCCCTCAGACATCAGAACATTGTTGCTCACATCCAGTAAGGAAGAGCAGGTCTGGGGTCTGGAGAGAGCAGGCCATCTTGGTCCAAAGCAACCCCGGCACAGCGCAGAGGTGGAAGAGGTACATCGACAGGAACAGGCAGTAAGATGTGCCAAAGCTTTTGCTCAGGCAAAGCAGGAGCAATGGATGTAGTGGGAAGAGACTGAAAAGAGGTTTAATTGGAAGAAACTATGGAGCATGGAAGCTCACCGAATCAGCTTCCTTATTTGTTCCACATGTGACGTCCTACCACCTCCGGTCAACCTGAAGCAATGGTACAGAGAAGATTCAAAGTGCCTGCTCTGTTCTTCTACGGCCAGCCTGAAACACATCTTGGTAGGCTGTAAGACAAGCTTGCCGCCAGGCCGTTAGACCTGGCGGCACAACCAGGTGTTGAGGTGCCTTGCAGCTGCTATTGAAACCAGCAGGGCATCCAGGCTGTTGAAGGACTTAGGAATTAGAGGTTAAATCTTGCAGCAGTCCATCAAAGTCCTCTCTAATGCAGTGGAGCACTCCTATGGCTTAAGAGGAGAGACTTCAAAAGAGCAGAACTGATTGCAGTTTAAGGGGGGGGGGGCACACCTGGGACACCAGGTGCTGCTGATGAGATCCTCTGTAGGTGTTGTGGGCTCATCACTGAAACACTGGGGAAGGAGGGTACACACCTGAGGACCCCAATGAAGCTTGTGATCCTTCTTCTACCCAGATATTCCACTGACCACATGGCAAGCACAAAGATCTATCACCCACACCCCACACCACACCTTGGGCATGTGTTGGTCTGCAGGGATGGTTTCATCTAGTCCTTTCACAGAATGGAAATTGTTGTTTGTCTTCATGTGCAAGAGATAAATTTTGAGATATTCCATAAGTGTACACTATTTTGAGGGTAGGTGCCCAATGAAGTGGGCACTGCAAAGAATCTTGCTGGCTTTAGGACCACCGAGAACCCATTTAATGGTCTGGATTCATAATCATCTTCTCTTCTTAGCATAAGCACATGATTCCCTTGGATTATTTAACATTTTCCATCCATCTTTCTTTTTGTTCCGTGTCATCTTGGCTCTGGCGTTTGGCTCTGCTGCCTTTAACAGTTACTTTTTGCCCCCAACATCGCTGCTGATTCTGCACAGCAATAAAATCTATATTTGTCTACATGTGTGCCAGAGCACGCTGTTGTTGAAAGCTTTTTCCCCTCTTTTCCCTTTCTGTATCAGTTACCCACATGACAGATAATGTGAATATAATATAGATATGGAAAAGGAGCTTATTGCACATAAATGTTACTACTGCATTCTCCTTGGCGTAACCATGTTTGCTTTTCACTCATAATCTTCATCATGTTCAGCCCCACTTGTTCTACATTGGAGACAGTTTAAGCCATTTTTATTTCAGCCTGTGCTACATGCAATCTATCCCTCCAGAAATATGGTTACATTATTCATTCTGTGGTATGTGATTTGACCATACTGTTTCTGAGCACTCTGTTAAATGAAAATATTTCACGTGTGAATTAATCATTAGAAGGGCTCGTTCTCCATTCTTCTGGTAATATAATGATCTCTTTCTACCACTGACTTGGATGAATCTTTCATTGTCTTTATCTTAAAATGAGTTGGCAGGATCCTCCAAGGAGACACAGACTGCAGTGTGTTTCACTGCACTGTCAAAGTTAACATGCGCCTGAGCTAAATGCCATAATTTAATTGATGCCAAGCGCAATAACATCACCCACTGATCTTTTAATAATATGGAGATATGATTCCTGTCCTTTCACTTCATTATGATACTGCCTTGTCAATATGCAAATGTGAATTACACACACACATAGGCACACAAAGTCTAGACTCTAGACAATATTTTAGTGGGCTTGCAGACTTTGTAATGCTATTTTAGATTGTAATGAGATGACCTTTAACCTCTGGATTCAAGCAAAAACCTCTCCAGAATAAATTAGAACCCACTACTGCATAACTCTTGCTGTGTGCCGGTCGATATAATTTTTTTTCATTTAATCCTCTGAGTTATTCTCTTTTTCCTCTCTGCATCTTTCTTCTCTAGGTTTCTCCATACTGCAGGCCATCATGGAGGCCGCAGTAGCTAACAACTGGCAGGTGACCGCTCGCTCTGTTAGCAGCACAACTGACGCGGCGGAGTTCAAGCGCATCATTGAGGAGATGGACAGGAGGCAGGAGAAGCGATATGTGATTGATTGCGAGGTGGACAGGATCAACACTATATTAGAACAGGTGAGCCTCCGAGCCTCAACGTACAGGCATGTTCATTACATCACCAACGCCTACACTCTATTTCAATTTTTCTTTCTTTTTTTTTGCTTCCAGTAGTAGCATAATTTCCATACAGATTTAACTTGTAAAACAGCAAAATGCCAAAGTTAATTTAGTAGTCTTCTTGAATACTACTTGTATCTGAGTACATGCCTTGAGTTATCTTTAGCTGAGCTGGAAGACTTATGTGTAACAAAACATGTGCATTTATGAGGCACGGTTTTAAAAAAAAAAGGTGCGTCATGGGAAATGTAGGCTCTGTATTTTGGGGCATCGGTTCCTAATACTTACAGTCAGGATATCTGTGTCTATATTACAGCTTCTGAAATCAGAAGGTTTCAGTGTCAAAAGACTGATGTGCAACATGAAAGGTTTCACTAGTGGTTAACCTCCAGAACTGTGCAGTTCCTCTTCACTGTACTTTATCAAGGTTTAATTAATTTGTTCCTTTTTTAATTTATTCCCGTTAATGCTGTTTTCAGTTGCAGACGGCAGCTCTTTGCAGAGAAAGAGCCCCGCACTATCAGCATACTGATAAAATCCATGTGTGTATGATTCATTATCTGAGACTTTCAGGTGCACGTGTGTATTTTAATCACTATGGCTAATTTTGGAGCAACGTAATATTTTTTTCCTATACATAGTGAGTTTAGGGATCACCTAAAGAGACACAGCAGCAACCCTGCCTATGTGAAGAGCTCTATTTGGTATTGTTTGGTTGCAGCGTCTAATGCTGTCTTATTTGAAAATCTTGGTGCACTGAAGCCGCCCAAAAGCCTAAGGTAGAGAGGTCTGAGCGTGAGCAGCCATTTGAAGAGACCACTGATGGTGCAGCCTTTTTAATCCTCTCCTAACAACCCAAAACCCCTCCGTTCCTCTATCACGTCCATTGCCTGAGGAGAAAATGAAAGGTCCACCAGTCCTTGTAGTAGGGGAAACACAATTACCATGAATAGATGAGTGGCTATTATGCCATGCATCTCCTCTGCTCACTTGCTCCTCTCCACCCTGCACCCCTTGCCTGCTGCTGCCTGCTTATAAGGCAATCAGTTCCTGAATTGGATTCTGCTCGTTAACATTCATTTAGATATTGGCTTCTCTTTGCCTCACAATATCCCCTCAATGACTGTTAGTTTCACTTGTTTTTTTGTTTTTTTATGAATCTAATTTGATCCCAGAGTCATAGTTTAAAACAGAATTGCTTTTAGTATTAATTTGCTGTGTCTAATTTAATTCTCGAGCTGCAAATTTCCTCCCTTTACAATCCCGCGACTATACTGAAATGCATTTCCTTTTAAAGTGAAAGAATATGCGTCAGCTTTTAAGAAAAGCTTAGAACACTCATTACAAATCACATGTGAGGCATATTAACGGTTGCGTTTTTAATTGCTTTTCGCCTGTAAACAATAATAAGGATGCAGGGCAGTAATCTGTTTGATGTTATTCTGTTCCTGTCTTTGTTCCAATTAATGAAATTATTGGGTTTTTTTCCGTTGATCTCTTTCCTCCTCGACATGCGACGATCATCATCATCATTCATTTTTCTGCCTTAACTTTTTTTATATATAAAGGGGGAAATATATAGCTTTTGCGGAAGCTAACCTTCAAAGCAGCAGTGTGAACAGTTTCGCCCCTTGTTTCGGTGACAACCTCAGCGTGGGATTGTTTTTTTGTTAGAGCTAATTGAAATAATCCGGCGAGCTCTGCCAATATGGATGAGTCACGAGGCATTCAGGGAAGCTGCTGGACTTCACTCTGCATCTGCCTCCTGTCGGGCCATTATACATTGAAACAGGAATGGACTGTCCCCCATGAGGGCAATCATGCCAAAAATGGCACCCACTGTCTGCTTTGTGGTAATCCCGCTGCTTCTACCTGCTGCAGTAGTTCTATTAACCAATGATTGTCGACAGATAGAGTTTAATCTGTGGTGGACTGGTGGACGAGTTTGAACAGAACCGGTGTGCAGGGGCTGGTGTCTGTGTGTTGTAATGTTGCTCCAATCCGTCAAGGTCACTGCCTGTTGAGAGAGGATCATGACGCAGAGCAGATCCAGCTAGCTGATTGCTGGGGGAAATGGGAATCAGTTCGGTGGCTTAGCTTTATTATTTCAGTGTGAGTAATCCCACTGCAGAATGGATGTTTTTTTGTGCTTTTTGTTTTGTTTTTTTTAAGCAGACAGTGATGTTCATGGAGTGTAGTTATCCGGTATAGAAAAGTTACAAGCTTGCACAATTCAGTACAGTTGTTGCACAGAAAGAGAAACCTCTGCGCTGCTCGTCATTAACACCATTTTTGACACAGTTCTTGTGAATGCTCTGGTGGTTCACTCTTCCAAATTTCAGTACAGTATAAAAGTACATTTATTCTATGCATCCTTAAACATAATATTTTTTTTCTCAAAGTTTTGATTTTTCAATTTATATAATTAGATTACCAGTAGATATAACATATATTTGACTATTTTTTTTTATAGTTATAGTTACTTCTTTTCTGTATATAAAGAACTAATAACTGCTGCTCACATGTTAATGCATCACAGTTACAATTACACAGTCATGACAAAAACCTGGGTCATTGAGCACAATTAGTATTTGTAATATCAGTAGATTAAATACCGCATACTGTGCCATAAACAACTCGGCACTACAGTAAAATATACCAGAGCGCAGGGTAAGCCCACATATATTCATCGGTATGTTACGAGAATATTGTCTGAAGAAAATCGACAGCAGTGTGGAGAATTCTGCGAAGCAGTTGTAATGTAAAAGTCAAAGATCTCTGTGTGCACGGTTCCATTCAGGTAACATCAGCTTTACAAATAGTATTAGCACTAGTTATATAGACACACAGCAAACTGACAGCTTAGCTGTCAGGTTACCTTTAAAAGAAAAAAATTGTTTGCTATGTAATAAAGGTGCAACTGAAGACAATTGTTTATTATCTGATGAGTAATCTTCTACTAAGATAGTCTTAATTATTGACAGGTTCTTCTGAACAACTGACTATATAAAAAGCAAGGGTAAGTTCTGTGTGTAGCATCTTTGAGCAGCAAGGTTTTTCTGGTTTTTGTAAGCTTTAAAAAGCTTTGCAATATAATAAAACCTATGAATAAGATTAAAAAAAGAAAACTTACACTTGAGAAGCCAGAAGGCTTTTTTTTTTTTCTTGATTAAATTACTTTGATTAAATTGTTATTTTAAGAAGTTGTTCTCCCCTTCTGGAATAATAATCAATTAACTGACTTGCTTTAGGTCTTATGTTCTTAAAGGGAAGGAAGGTTTCTGCATACAAACACAAGACACAGAACTTGCCTCTTCTGCGGTCGGAGCGCAACCACCCACCTACCCACCCGGCTGAACATCGCTTTTATTCCCTTCGTTTTTCATTCGACATGATGTAAAAGCTTCATAAGAGAAGTATTTGCATACTGCTGCATCAGGCCGACTTTTGTTTACCTGTACGAGAGCTGAGTGAGCGTCCCTACAAATTTGTTTTGGGATGCTGAGGAGAATGCTACACCCGGGCCATTATCATTTTATGCTCTAACAACCACTCAGGATTTATCGTCTATAGGACTTCTCCATCAATACTGCACTGCAGATAAATTAACCCTATGGCAATCCTTCCTTTACGACTAAAATATTAGAACCTCCAGCAGCTCTGCACTCCTAAACATATCCAATCAGTGTGTTTCACTGAATCATCTTGGTTTATGATACTATACGTGGACCAAAATGTTTATGGTATTAAAGAAGCGCTGTAAACAAAAAGCGATCATCTCTGTATTGCTACCACTTGTTATGATGGCGGTTTTTAATTGTGAGTATATGTGAGTGTATACTTGTTAATGTGTCTGTATGTGTTGTCATGCCTAGTCTGATTCATCAGTGAGATTGCTCATACATCTATCAGTTTCTGTTCTCCTCACTGGCTGCCTCTTCTCCTGGGATTTCTGTACTGGAGTCTGCTCAGAGGCAACAACCTGCTCATCACTAGTGTAAAGAGAGGCAGGGAGGCAAGGAAAAAAAGCAAAAAAAAATAAAAAAATAAAAAAATAAAAACACAATGGCATCTTGGACAAGCCCAGGGCAAGCAAGCTGTTCAAAGACAGGCTGGCAATGAGCACCCTGCCAGCCACAAAGCTGCATTTTCATGCAGGAAAAAGAAAAAAAACAAAACAATAAGAACTGAAAAGGATTCAGTGAAAGAACAAAAAAAAAAAACACAACAAAAAAAAGTAGGTGCATTTGGGGGATTTGTTAGAACAACATTTTTCTGCCTGTAGAGGCATTAAGGGTGGCCGCATTGCCTCCCCATGGAGAATTGGAGATTGCCCATCCGTTTTTCTGCTCCTGAATGAAGAATTCTTAGAAAACCCACAGTTGGATGTATTATAGAATCTGAAGTCTTTGTGTGGTATCAAATTTAAGAGAAGGGTAGGACATTTTACCATGAGAGATAAGAAGCAGTGGGAGATGGAAAGAATGGATGACAGATCGCCAGCAGCAGACAAAAAAAAGTGTCAGCAATAAAAAGAAGAGTCTCAATCATTGTTGTGGGTGACTCAGTGAAAAGCCAGGGATGACATATTGTGACATACAGGCAAACATGGATGTGACTGAAGGTATTAAAGAATGGAAGGAAAAAAATCTGAATAAATGCACTCTGGCAATGTCAGAGTTACAAATAAAGCACCACCTTAAACCCTCCCTGGCATTCATCGCCCTTTGATTACTTTGCCCCGTTTTTATTTTCAAGAGATACCGCCTGGCATGTGAGTTTGCACGAACAGATGGAGGGGGAAACTGCTAAGAAACTGAGCTAATCTCTCTACTGAAATAAGAGACGCTTCTGATCTCAAAATCAGCTTGTTGTCCCCATGTTGCTGAAAGAGGGGCTGATGGAAATATAACTGAATCCTTCCTGCGTGATGTAAAGCTAGGTGCTGCTTTCAAATCCCTGACACCAAGCTTGGGTGTTCAGGGCCATTTACTAACTGCGATTATAGAATTAAACGGGATTAAAGTGTTATCATTAAAGAGAATGTGACCTGCTGACTCAACCAGTGAATGAGAGGCTAAGACCCATGAGCTGTGACTGTGAGATTTGAACATGTTGCCGTAACTGTATGTGTATAATATTGCAATATATAAACCAGAGGAACCCTTTCCACCTTATCAGTCATAGAAAATTACCTCGATCATTTTCAATAAAAACAGAGTGGGCCATCTTTCCCTTTTAGAGTTTTGGCACACAAGCATGTGGCTGTCTCAGCTTTCCAGTGATTTCTTCCTCCCAAGGTATCAAACTCTAAGTTGTTCTTGTACCTCAGCGCAATGATAGACATAATCATTTGAATATGAGTCAGGTGTTTCTAAAATGTTCCGTATTTGGGGGAAGGCCAACACTTGTGCTCTCTTCAGGGGCATATTTCGCCGCTGCCAAGAAAAGCATCTCAGCCACAGCCGCTACTCGCTGTTAATTGGAGTGCTCCACTAAAAGCACTTCCACAAGCGCCTTGAAGTGAAAATGGGAGACCGAAGAAGGCGAAAGTCCTTTTACATCAAAGCATATAAAACTAAAATTCACCCTTCTATCCCGTTCTATTTGAAGTGGAACTCTTAGGCATATCTGCTGTCACAAGATTATACAATGAGGTCCAGAAATGAACAATGGACTGTGTCACACAATTTTGGCCATGTATACTACCACAATAGGTGTGAAATGAAGCAATCAATATGCAGTTGAAGTTCAGACTTTAGGCTTTAATTGATGGGGTTGAATAAAAATACTGCATTAAGAATTACAGGCATTTTTATACAGAGTTCTAAAGTATAGTCAAAGTATGTCAAGAAGCTTTGTGTAAATTTGCATTGCAAATTGTTGTATGTTCAATTATCCATTAGGTTTCCCACTTTGTATTGTTGTGTAAATTTTTTATATTTTTATGCATATTTGAAAAAAATGTGTTAGTCAATAAGCAGTAGGGAATTTTGGGCTGCAACAATTCGTCCGCATAACTTCGACTACACAAATTTAATGTTGACACGTCATATTCTAAAACCACTTGTGATTTTGTAACTGCAATACACCACAGGAAGATATGGGGGCAGTATTGTCGCCATTGTCTGCCAATAACAATACTACAATACTAACGAAGAAGAAAGTAAGGCACAACATGAGTATGGTGGAACAGAGAGGAGGGTGGAGAAAATGAAAGAAAATGGAGACAGACTGTCAAAGGTGTGGGAGCATTTGACAGAAAACAAAAATAAAGTTGAATGCAGACTGTGCAAAGCAGAACTTTCCTTCCACGGCAGCATCCCTGCTACGCTGAGAGTTTAAAACGCCGGCTACGTTTCATTGATACCCTGTTAGTGTCTGTACAGTAATGTTTCTGTTTACTTATTCGGAACAAGCTCTCATAGATGATGTTTGCTAAGCTGCACCATTTCAGTTATGTTAGCTAACGAGTGAAGGAGCAGTAATGTGGGACAGTCACATTAATGTTAAAAAATACATTTGATTAGTTTCATACTCATATTTTTAGGGGTCATTATTTTAATTGTGAGACGAGACAACAGGGTGATATTTAGAGGTGGGCAAGCTTAAACAGGTGAGGTTAGACTGAAAGAATCATTCACTAATTAACTAATCAAAAATTTTTGTCAGATTACTCGACTATCAAAATAACCTTTAGTTGCAGCCCTGCTACTGACCAAATACGAAGGCAAAAAAGCTGAAGAAAATTTGATCAAAATTGCAACACAGGATGCTGATAACAGATGAAGATATTGTAATTTCATTCTCTCTCGCTCTCTCTTTCTCTCTCCCTCTCTTTCATGGGCAGTGACATGTTCAGTCTGATTTATATTAACCAGTCAGAGTTTGATCAGGCATTCTTCTGCACTGAATTCATCAACAACCAACAAGAGAGCTTTACTAAAGGTACATAATCTTTGTTATTTTGCTATTGGGGGATTGTAAAATCATCAAGTATTTGCTATGCAGGAACAAACTTTGTCATTTAAACCATAAAGTAAAGCAATTTATTAAGATTAGGTAAAATGAGCTAAAGTGCTTTATTTAAGACAGAACGCTGCTTTCTGAGGACATTTGATCTCATTCACTGTGTCATGATCTGTCATAATCATAACTTGCGTTATGGTATGGTCATACTGTGACAGTTGTAATTGTTTTTATGTCTAATTGTTGTAAAATTGCATCTATACAGTTTTAAGGTGTTTTCACAGCAAACGCGAAGCCAAATTGTCCATTCTTCAGCGTGATTAAGCCCAACGGGTCCTTTAATCCAAAGGACAGCGTCAGTCGGGTGTGCAGACCCTGAGAAGCGCCGCATACGAACGTTTCCGGTTTGAGCGCGCCCACCTCTGTCTTCGCGTGTCTGTGCACGCTTCCGTGGGTAATGATTCCGCAGCTCACACGCTAGGGCAGGTGTCCTAATAACCGGACGGTTGGTGGTTTGTTGACAGTCGGCATGGCAAAGTGTCCGCGGGCAAAATGCTGAAGTGCTTGTGTGAATGAGGGCTGTTAGGTGGGGCGTTCAAGTATACAAGAATCTGTTTATGTATGTAAACGTCTTCAAGAAACAAAAAGAGGTCCAGTTGCCTTTTTTCAAGCTCCAGAGACTACGATGACCTGGATGACTGAGAATCTACACAGACAATCTGTTTATGTATTGTTTTACCTTTTGTATCAAATGTCATTTAGTCCCCGTAGAACTTTCAGAGATCGGCGAAAATCTTCTTTTACGTATTTTTCAGGGTTTGCTGGAGAACAACGAACAGGTTATTGGCACATATTTTCGTGTAGGACCGCTAGAGGTCGCTCAATTTAATTTAAAACGTATAGACCGTAAAACGTGCCTGCAGAAACAACCGGCAACGGGGAGAACTGATGTGGGCAACACAGGGAAACCTGCCATTATTAAACTATTTCATCTTCTGCAAAAAAAACTTGCTTCAAGCTGCACCACAAAAACCCATCAGCTGAGTGTTTTTGTTTTTTTACATATATGACACTGATTTGAATTGATAAATAAATACCCTAAATAAACTGAAACATCCTATTTATTATCATGGTTTTGTCTAATTGTTTGGGAAATTAAAGGCCAGACCAAAAAAATAAGTAAACACAAAAATGTTTGTTTCAGTCACTTCACGAGTCAATGTGTGAATGTGACTTTACTCATTTGAATTGTTTAGTTCACCTCATAAATTTGTCGTTATCCCTGCTCTCAGATTCCCCCACTTCTTTTTTGGCTTATCACAAGTCTCGCAAATCTTGACCTTCAGTGCCTAAATCTGTAAGTGAACTCACCTCAATTCATGTTGTTTTAACACTGAAGTACTGATATGGGCAGTCTTCAGTTGTGTTGTAGCTGTGCTAGATATCAAGCAGAAATTTGATAGAACAGAAAAATTAAAGATGACTTTACATACATTCTTCTTTTGTTGCTACTGCAGGTCTCAAGACAAAGATGAACATGACCTCTAATTATTTGGATCAAATCAATACAACTGCTGCACCTGAGAGAGGCGGCTCTGTGTATGA
>VUQJ01034220.1:0-11237 GCA_015108635.1 Andinoacara biseriatus | reverse complement strand
GTGCCCTTTCTCCTTCAGATGCAGATGTACAGCTGAGTCTTGTCCTGTCGAGGTGGCTCTTCTATGTTGTGCCATCCGTTTGTGAAGAGGCTGTTTGGTTTCTCCAATGTAGAGGTCTGATTGAAATGACCCATGCCCCCCTTCACACCTTGGCACATGTGTTTAATCACATGAACAATAGAGGGTCATAACACCTCCAGGGGACTACACCCACAGGGGTTTAAATACCTGGGTCTCTCCACCACTTGGCTGAGAACTGAAGAAGCCTTTCGGATGAGAGGCGAAACGTCTTCAAGAAGCAAAAAGAAGTCCACTTGCCTTTTTTCAAGCTCCAGAGACCCATTATTTTGTAGTGGAGTCTGACCACATGAGAACACTATTTCGAGTCATGTGATAATCATATCCTGTCCCTTGAGCAAAAGTCCGGTTTGGTTCTTTCCCCTCTTATTGCTTTATGGGAGTGAGCATTTCAGTATATATTTCAGAGACTGGTCTGATTGTTTTAATGCTAAGAACTCATCTCTGTCCCCACAGGGATCCAGGATCTCTGACATTCTGCTCTGGTGGAACACACGGCTATGACAATGATTTTGAGAGTATGCATGTAAGAACCAGCAATTATTCTGTTCTGTCTTATTTTGCAATGTTTTTTTTTTTAACTTGGCCACATTACCGTTGCCGGATCCATCGAGTACATTTTAAATTTATTTCATTTTATCTTTCATTGCAGGCCATGTTTATCAGTTACGGCCCCAAGATTCAGTATAAAACTGAGATTGAGCCCTTCTCCAATACTGAGCTTTACAATCTCATGTGTGGTGAGTCATTTTTTTACCCAAAAATTACAACCACTGCACTTTGCTGTGTCACAAGGAACATTATATTTGCTTTAGCTGTGCCCTCCACAGGATGCAGCCACATAGTGAAACAGTGAGAGGAGCAAAACAGTAATTAAGACTCATGAACTGAAAAAAACAATTGCACAAAAAAAAATAAAAAAATTAGGAAAAGTCAAAATAGTCAAAAAGAACATTAAGAGTGAACAGAAATTAATTTTCAAGAGAAAATTTATGCAGAATAAGCCATTATGACAAATATGATTTCAGTCCCATTTTTGTTGTTGTTTTTTGTTTTGTTATTGTTATTGTTGTTTTGCTTTTTGTGGTTCTCACAGAGATGATCTGGTCTGTTGCTGTAATCTTGCAATCATTTCACCCTTTAACCTGAAAAGCTGATGGGGTATTGTTTGGACCACGCCAGGCAGCAAGGGGTGTGAACACCCAACTTTGTGAACACAAAAACTGAGGCAACGTAGGATTTTCACATTGATATCATAGACGCATCTCAGACAAGTTTGAATCTCTGCAACCTTGACCTCAAGGCCAAGTTCAGAGGTCAAGTTTTCTGAAAAGCTTGTGAACACAATAACTTAATAAACATGTCACCTAGCATTTTCAAATTAGTCGGTGGAGACTAAAGTAGCATAGCCGCTGTTAGCTCCACCCCAGCAGATCCCTAGCAGCTGGGAAAGCAGGCCAGCTGGGTGACTATAAGGAGGAAGAGTAATCCTAAACGAAAGCCCCGGGTACACCAACAACACATTCATGTCTCGAAGTATTTTTCCCCACTCTGCGACACACCTTCCAAGCAACAAATTCTGATTATTGGCAACTCTGTTTTAAGAAACGTGAAGCTAGTGACACCAGCAACCATAGTCGAATGTCTTCCAGGGGCCAGAGCAGGCACCACTCAAGGAAATTTGAACCTGCTGGCTTAGGCTAAATATAAATTTGGTAAGATCATAATTCATGTCAGCAGTAACAGTAGTGATCTGAATCATATTTATCTAACAGAGCCCAATTTGTTCATGTAAATGGGGAGTAATTTTCAGACACAAAGGTTAATTATGGAGTTCCACAGGGTTCTGTTCTTGGACCAATTTTATCTACACCATAATGCTTCCTTTTGGCAGTATTATTAGAAAGCATTGCACATATTTTCATTGTTATACAGATGATACTCAGCTTTATCTATCCATGAAGCCAGATGACACACATCAATTAGTTAAACTGCAGGAATGTCTTAAAGACATAAAGGCCTGGATGACCTCTAATTTCCTGCTTCTAAATTCAGATAAATTTTAAGTTATTGTACTCGGCCCCACAAATCTTAGAAACATGGTGTCTAACCAGATACTTATTCTGGATGGCATCACCTTGGCCTCCAGTAACACTGTGAGAAATATGTCCTTCAATGCACATATTAAACAAATATGGAGAGGATCAGGTGACCCTGAACCATACCTTATTTATGCTGCAATAGACCTAGGCTGCTGGGGGGTTCCCATGATTCTTTTCATTCACCTCTTTTTACTCTGTTTATACCCCACTCTGCATTTAATCACCAGTTATTATTAATCTCTGGTTCTCTTCCACAGCATGTCTTTTGTCCTGTTTCCCTCCCCTCAGCCCAAACCGGTCACGGCAGATGACTGCCCCTCTCTGAGCCTGGTTCTGCTGGAGGTTTCTTCCTGTTAGAAAGGAGTTTTTCCTTCCCACTGTCAGCATTTGCTGGCTCCTAGGGGATTGTTTTGACTGTAATTATTGTAGAGTCTTTACCTTACAATACAAAGCACTTTTAGGTAATTGTAATGCAAAATCCCTGCTCAACTTGACACACAAAATAATCTACAACCAAACAATAAACCAGGGATCCAAACTAAGAACCAAACTAAGAAACACAACCTGGCATCATGGCAGGATCATTGCAATATTAGCACAAGTCTTTACTGGATTTTTAAACCAGAGCATAATTTAATAGTATGTAATAATGAAGTGTTCCACACTTATTGTTTCAGTTTTATTTCCTTATTTATTGCCACTTGTAGTTAAAATGATGATGCGGTTGAAAGGACTGACTCAAATTGCACATATATATGAGTTTGCTGATGATTTCTTACCTTTTACAAATAAGGGCAGTCAGTCAAGTGAAGAGGTATAGTTATATTGCTATCTAGTACCACAACAACTAAATGTTGATGGTGATAATTTCACCATCACACGTGGGATCTTGATGCACTATTGATGCAATATTGGCTACTGAGAGACAGGATAATTTTGGAGTCTACAAAGTCTGTGTTTGGAGTTTGCAATGACATCAATTCCAGGTGTCCCACATAGGAATGTTGTACACTGTGCTTCACCTTTCTTCAGTTTTCTGAGGCCACTCTTACTCACTTGTTGGGTTTAAGCAATAAAAATCAGGGTTAGGCAAGGATTGTGGTTCGAGTTGAAGCACGCATGTTCAGAACACATATTGCAATAACTCAATATGTCACACTTTGCATAAATATATGTCAGCAGCTTTGTCAAAACTTGATTATTTAAATGACCTGAGAATGACTAATAACACTATCTCACTAATAACTCACACCTTGTACTAAAAAAAAAAACACACACTGGCCGAGTTTCACAAAAATAAACTAATTTTTTAAAATGCAGATATACTAGAGATTTCTCCCACCGACAACAATGGAACCCATGGCAGCATGAATCACATCCTGAGGCAGCCCTACTACACACCAGTGCATCCTGCAGAGCAAAGTGAGCCCATCCAGTGTCCACTGGCCAGCTTAAAACCTGAAGACAATCTGGGATGCTCCTGTTCTGGACTGGTGGGTACTCAGTCATCACTCAAATCTGAATCTGTCTGAACAAATGATGTGTGTGTGTGTGTGTGTGTGTGTGTGTGTGTGTGTCTGGTTGGTTAGCCATCACACGTTTGTCCGTCTGTATCCATGCATGTCCTGCCTCCCCTTTACCCTGCTGTAATGTGCTGGATTGTCTCAGGGGCATCTCTGCACAGCCTGCACCTGGGGTCTTGCCTTGTGTGGAAAATGGCACAAACACACATAGACCAGTCACGCACTGATGAACACACACCCATATACTAATCATGCAAGACCATACATAGACATGCCCTTCCTCTTCTGGTTTAATGTGAGTAACCGGATCACAATTTCTGGAGAAAAAAAAATCATACTTTGAGGATCACAGCATGAGTGCCTTTTAGCTAAGAAAATCTTAGCTTAGCTAATGTATTAATGTAACTCCCAATCAGTTTTATTTGGAAGTGAACTATCACTTTAATTTACCCAGTCTTTATAGTAAATTATTACTTTTCAAGGCATCGTCTTTCAAGGCTACGTCTTTGTGAACCCATCCTCTGAATGATGTTCCTGTGAACAGTGATGTTAAATGAGTCACCAGTAACCTAACATTTATGTGTCGTTAATGTTGGTATAAATGAATTTCTGCTATTTCACTGTGGTTTGTGTGGTAGCGGTTTGCTTGTTTGCAAAGAAGACTTCAGACCTGAAACAGTTTTCAACAACACAACTAGAGCTGTACTTCCCTCACACTATCTGCAATAGGGAATTATTTTGTTAGCAGCTAGTTTCACAGCCCACACCTTCCTTAAATTATTGAAAGTGAAAGTTTCACTTTCCCTTAAGTGTAAAGCCAAATTGTCTGCCAAGTTATTTGATGAGATGTAAATAACGTTCTGCTGAGAAGCTCTGACTAAAGCAACCACAGTTGAAACTTAATTCATTAACAGAAACCTCAAAGTTGCTGACTAAGTAGCTGCAGAGCAGATTAAATAAACTTTAGTTTAACACAAGTGAAAGCAGCTTCTGTGGTGAAAGGGCTGTGAAAGATATTTGGAAAAAGTAAGAGGTGCAATTTCAGAGCAAAGAAGAAATCATTCTGTGGATCTGTGTGGATTCTGTGGAACAAAAACATATATGCTCTTCAATTTTTGGTGCTGAGGCAGCTCTACTCACCAATCCGTAGTCTATGAGACCTCTGAAGACTAGCAATAGATTGTCCTGTGACTTGTGAGACAGAGCTTCTGCCAAGACTTGAATCTATTAATATTTGATTCTTTTTTCTTGTTTGTTTTTTATGATGGATAAGAGCTGTATCAGTACCATCATGTGGAAAATGTATCAAAGTAGACAAAACAAAGTATGAGCAGCATTAGAATTGAGAAAACAATTCTCTTTCCTCAGGATGAAAACGTGACCATGACCATGAACAGCCGACTGAATCTGAGTGCAGAGGAAGGTGAGGAATTTTCACCTACTCGTGATTCCATGATTCTCTTCAGTGCTTTAAATATCAGATTTTTTTTCTGAATTTATGGATTAGATTACAGTTTCTTAAAGTAACACGTAATCCTATCTAAATGCACCAAAGATCTGATTATACCGATATGTCGCATGCTCTTTCAGAAATGTCTTCATGTTTTTCTGCCTTGATAGGCTTATAGAAGAAAATACATATATTAATGATGTCACTACTAGTGAGAACATCATGATGCCATTCCTTTTACAGCATCTGCTGCAGAAAAGAAGCACACACCTTTTGGTCGACCCCAGATGCTGCAGCCTGACCAAAGTTACTGCATCCTCTACCAGGAGGGATTCATCAGTGCCTATAGCCACAAAATCTTGATGCCCCTATGGAGCACCTTCACCATTGACAAGCCTGTAAGTACATCACTGTTAAGGGGAAGTAATGGGGATTTTTTTTTTAGTGATGCTTATCTAATTACACTTTTTTAGGGTAATACAAAAATTACATTCCAGTAATCTGAACTCACTTAGATATTCCATAGATTGCTCCCCGGAAATATCTTCAATATCTTCCTATGACTCAAACAAAATTACTGACTACTTCATTGTGAGTAAGAACCATGCAGTCACAATGGTCTCATATGAATCATGGATAGTCTGGAAAACTGTGATTTAATATATGAGGAGTGTGAATTTGTATCATGTTAAATTTTCTATAGAAATCCCACAAATCTGGCTGTGGATTGTTGCCAGTTGTTTGGATGCAATACAAGGGGGAATTTAGAGGAAATGTGTCTTAGACTGCCTGATCATTATTTTGCTGCTAAAGTTAACGTTTCCCAGCAAGTCATACAAAAAGAATTTTAGCCAGAATCCATAACATGCTGTACAGCAATATTCTGAACATCTGCTTATTAGAATAAAACACTCACCACTTTATAATTGTGATTGTTAATAAAGAGTAGCTAAAAAAATTTTTTAATTGTTTTTTTTTATGTTAGAAAGCTAATGAATAATTAATTGGTTTGTCAACCACCTTTCTAGTTCATTTTTGGACAGTTATCATAAAGTTTTGGCTAATATTTATAAAAAAAAAAGTCTTGCCCCCGTTAAATACTTAAAATCTGATCTATAGAATAGTTAGTTATGCACAGTTTCAGTTGAATTTTGACATGAAAATGCATATAATAATAAACATCTGTTGACTAGTTGCATTGCAGCTGAGACAAATGTTTTGCACTCATTAACAAATACATAATTAGTATATAAAATGCTAAGCGTACAGCAATAGCCTTCAAAAGTTATCAGAGTAAAATTAAGTATACATTTACCATCTCAATACATAATTTATAAAGTAGCTATTTTATCACATCCTTTAATGATAAGTTATAATGAAAAACAATAATTATCAGTGTGAAGTTCAGGTACCCATCAACTTGTAATCTTTTGAATAATTGTTGTTTCTAACATTGTTTTAATTGTTACTGCCTATTTTATTTCTTGCCTTTTAGAGGATATTTCTTACCTCAGAACAAAAAGGGCAATGGCCCACACTGAAATAAATAAATGCATTTTTTTAAAAAAAGAATGACTGAATAAGTGTATTAAAAGTAAATCAAATGTGAAAAAATAAAATAAAATAAAAAGTCAAATAGTGCAATATTCAAGAAATACAATGTCACTGCAGTAACAAAATTTATACAAATAGCATACAAAACTTGGACTGTTAAAATATTAATCGAAATGCCACTCATGTAAAACATACAGTGTGTGGCATCATTTCTTTCTAATACATTCTAGTGTGACTTTCCTCAGTTTTTTCAAAGGATATTTTTTGTTCCAAGTCAGAAGCACATACACATAGTTTTACAGTATGATGTCACTTAAATGCTCCTTTTGTTTGAAAGCTGGTGAGCATGAAACAGAGGCAAAATCCATGCAAATTAAACTTTTTTCCTCAAATAGATAGATCAAATATTCTAAATCTATAAATAGATAAGATACTCTATTCATATTAACTTGGTTAAGTTAATACAAATAGATTCTTTGTGACAACCAAAGTTTTCAGATAAAATATATCTATTATTTTCTTTTGAAATATTGAAATTTTCAGCTGAAGGTGACTGACACAAAATTCTGATTGAAATGTCTAAAGCATGTTTCATATTCTTGTAGAATAACTTGGAACCATTGCCTCCAGTGATACAAGATTGTTTGAGGGCTGATGTGAGACTTTCAGCATCTCAGAGCCCCAGATGTGATCAGTATGATGCTGCTGTGAACCTGATTTCAGCCTTCATGCATCCACCCAGTATGTATCTGAGTGTAACTAAATCCAAACTGATTCATCAGACAGACTCATTGAGCTTAAGACAACCCAGAGACAGCGTCACTGGGCAACACTGAATACATGGCGTCACTGACACAATTGTGTATTCTTTTTTCTTGTTTATCATAATATGTATTGCGTTAGCAGCTACACTCATTTCCTCAAACTCTCCCACACTTCAGTTCCTCCAGATTTTGTTTGTTGACTATTTGTCATGCTTATTTTTTTAACGCAATAAGCAAACATACGCACTTGACATTTGGGGTGGGTGAGTGTGGGCACAATCACATTTCAGCTCTAGTAACCCTGCTAACTATGCTCAGCTTTTCTTTTTTGTAAGAGACTGTCTAACTATGGAAAAAACATATGGGTCCTGCTCTGTAAAGTGGGTTTAACCAACCCTTAGTCTAACCATATACTCTGAATTAATTAACTGAGTTCTCAGTTCTGGAATTGCTGATCAGAGCTAGTTAAATCATCTTTGAGTGGATCGGATGTGAATGCGTCGATGTGGACCTTGATGTTTATCTTAAAAAAAGGGGAGCAGCTGTTTGTCAAAATTAAACGCAGGTGGCAGCAACTGCAGAATAAACAGGTTAAATAAGATTTTAGACCTGTTTAAAAATGTTGCTTGCAAAAAAAAAAAAAAAAAAAGTTGCTTGCATGCATTGAATGCATTTCAAAGTGTCAGCATATATCAATGTGGAACACAGTCAAAACACAGAAAATCTATAGCCTGTATTCAATTTTAAACTTATTTTAAGCTTAATTTAGCCTAAATTCTTCCTTCAGATTTCATATGCAGAAAACTACTGCAGATGTTGTACCAATCTATAGTTGCCAGCATCCTCTTCTATGCGGTGGTGTGCTGGGGAGGCAACATCAGGAAGAGAGAGATGCACTGAGGCTGGAAAAGTTGGTTAGGAGGGCTGCGTCAGTGGTTGGGGTGGAGCTGGACTCTCTGACTACAGTGACACAGAGAAGGTCACTATACAAACTGCTCTAAATCATGGAAAATGACAGTCACCCATTACACAGCACTATAGTGAAACAGAGGAGTGAGTTCAGTGGAAGGCTGCTCTCACAGAACTGCTCAACAGACAGACTCAAAAAATCATTTGTTCCAAGAGCATCAGACTCTTTAATGTTTCACTGGGGGGACGATAAGATAACATCATAATATCATCACATATGTTGATATCTCGCACCCCATAACAACTTTACTACACTCCATCGTTTGCACATCTGCGTCTGCACATTTATATATGTATACTGTCTCATTCATATCGGTCTCTTTCATATCCCTGTGTCCTTTGCCTTGTTTCCCTGTCTCAGGCACTAAGCCCTGTACAGATTAGTATAGTTAGTATAGCTTGTTAGTCTGTATTCTTAGTACTGGTTGTTTAATTTTTTTTTTATCTCATTTTTTTTACATTCAAATGTCTGGATTCTATTTATTATGCATACGATGTTGCTGGATGCCCTAATTTCCTTCGGGATCAATAAAGTAACTATCTATCTATCTATCGCTCTATCTATATTGTTTCAGTATGCCAATAGTGTGAGGCATTTTTCTATCAGTACAGCAGATTACATGGCAAATGACTATTTATTAATCAACATGGTAAGAGTCTAAAGCATTATAATTTCATTGAGACATCAATCATTTCAGTATGCTAAAGGTTTCAGTGCAGGGTAGTTGGTGGAGAACCTACCAAAGGCGTTACAGGCCACAGAGCCACAGAGTTAAAAAGATGTAGCCGTAAAATTGGATTGAGAGTGGATGATAAATCTGGAATATTCGGATTGTTCACTCTGCTTTTACACTGATAATGCATTAATGTAAAGGTAAACATATTAAATGTAAGAAATACCATAAACACATAAACTTGTGCCAATTAATGTGATCACCTGTGTGCTTTGTGGAGTGGATTAACTAAATGAATTCAAGGATTCAAGGATTTTTATTTGCCATTTGTGTACGGACCACGTTCTAGGCACATTGGAATTTTTTGCGCAGAGCTCTCTCGTTGTCAACCAAATATAAATAAAAGAGCAATAAGTATAAATATATATAAAATATAGAACAAAGAGTATAAAAATAGAAAAAGGAGCATGAAGACAAACAAAGACAATACAGAAATTAAGATCAAGTCAACAGTTGAAACTTATACATTAGCAGGTAGCAGTATGGAAGTATATGCTATAAATTATAAATTATGGGGCGCTGTACAGCAGATGGTGATATGTGCGAAGAGGACAGTAGTTGGTGACAGTAATAAATAATAATAAATAAATAAATAGACTTGTGCTGGGATTGTTTGGGGGGGCAGAGAGAGAGACAGGGATTCTGTGGGAGTATTGCACAGGTGGGATTATTTCACTGGTAATTGCACGTGTAGGTAAGTGAGGTAGTTATTTTAGAAATGTTCAGTCTTCTGTGCTGATTTTTGCTTTGCCCTCAGTCTGACTGGCAGAGAAGAAGCTGCTGTAAAAGCGGGTTCTGTGTGCAATGATACTGTCCACTCTGCTGTGTCTCAGTTTGTACTTGCAGCGTTTGTGTCTGAGCAGAGAGTGAGCTGGGTGGAGTGGGTCTCCTCTGCTCTTTTCTGGCAGCGCCATGGACTCCAACATGGAGTCCATGGTTGGAAGGTTTGTCCCTATGATCCTCTCTGCAGTTTTTATGATCCTCTCTGCAGTTTTTATGATTCTTTGCAGAGCTTCCTCTCTGCGTGGTGTTTCCATACCAGACAGTGATGCTTGCGGTGAGGATGCTCTCTATCAGTCCTTTGTAGGCCTGGGTGAGAGGGCATTGGCCAAGTCCAGCTTTCTTGAGCAGCCTGATGAAGTAGAGCCTTTGCTGGGCTTTTTTTCACTGTGGCTGTGGTGTTGTGTGTCCAGCTCAGGTCAGATGAAACCTGCAGTCCAAGAAATCTATGGCTGTCAGCCCTCTCTACCTCAGTCCCAGAGGCTGTAGAGGGGGGGGATTCTTGAAGTCCAGGATTATTTCTTTGGTCTTGTCTGTTTTGAGGAGGAGGTCATTCTCCTCTCCATAGACAAGTATGTTGTTGACCAGGGTCCTGTATCCTGGCTCCTCCTTTGATGAGCCCCAGGATGGTGGTGTCATCAGCGTATTTAATGATGGTGGTGTTGTCCTGGGTGGAGACACAGTTATGTGTGTACAAGGTGAAAAGTTTGGGGCTGAGGCAGCAGCCCTGTGGGGATCCTGTACTGACGGTGAGCTCGGTGGACACACGTCCTCCCATCCTCACCACCGGTGGTCTTTCTGTCAGGAAATCCAAAATCCAGTTACAGGTAGGAGTTTGGACGCCAAGGTCTGTCAGCTTCCCGATCAGCTTGCCCAGCTGGATGGTGTTGAAGGCAGACCTGTAATCCAGGAAGAGCATCCTGGCGTATGTTCTGCTGCCAACCAGGTGTTTCAGGGCGTTGTGAAGGGCTATTGTCGACAGTGTCTGGGACCATGCTGTTGATGTGGGTGAGAACCAGTTTTTTTGGAACTTCATGGTAACTGGTGTGAGTGCCACTGGCCTGAAGTTGTTTAGGGTAGGTGTGTCTGTTTTTTTGGGGACTGGTATGATGGTGGAGGATTTGAAAATACGGGGGACTACAACCTGTAGTGACAGGCTGAAGATGTCAGTGTACACACCAGCTAGTTTTTCCCCACAGGGCTTCAGTACTCTGGGAGGCACTCCATCGGGTCCCACCGCCTTGTGGGGGTTCACCTTCTTCAGAGCCTTCAGGACCTGTGTG
>VUQJ01034214.1:0-13116 GCA_015108635.1 Andinoacara biseriatus | reverse complement strand
CATTATTATCAGGCTGTCCTAAAAGCTCCCTGAAAAGCCTTCAGCTGATCCAAAATGCTGCCGCTAGAGTACTGACAGGGACTAGAAAGAGAGAGCAGATTTCTCCCATATTGGCTTCACTTCATTGGCTCCCTGTTAAATCTAGAATATAATTTAAAATCCTTTTCCTCACATACAAAGCTTTGAATAATCAGGCCCCATCTTATTTTAAAGACCTCATAGTACCGTATCACCCCAATATCACTTCACTCTCAAACTGCTGGACTACTTGTGGTTCCTAGGATACTTCAGAGTAGAATGGGAGGCAAGAGCGTTCAGCTTTCAGGCCCCTCTTCTGTGGAACCAGCTCCCAGTTTGGATTCAGGAGACAGACACCCTCTCTACTTTTAAGATTAAGACTTTCCTTTATGGTAAATGGACTAGTTCTTTTATAGCACTTTTCTACTCTGACTGACCACTCAATGCGCTTATGATCAAGCTTATATTTAGGGCTGGATCAGGTGACCCTGAACCATGTCTTCGTTATGCTGCTATAGGCCTAGGCTGCTGAGGGTTCCCATGATGCACTGTTTCTTTTCATTCACCTCTTTTTACTGTTTATACCCCTCTCTGCATTTAATCATTAGTTATTATTAATCTCTGTGTCTCTTCCACAGTGTGGCTTTTGTCCTCTCTCTCTCTCCCCTCAGCCCCAACCGGTCTCAGCAGATGACTGCCCCTCCCTGAGCCTGGTTCTACTGGAGGTTTCTTCCTGTTGAAAGGGAGTTTTTCTTTCCCACTGTCACCAAGTGCTGCTGATAGGGGGTCGTTTTGACTGTTGGGTTTTCTCTGTAATTATTGTAGGGTCTTTACCTACATTATAAAGCACCTTGAGGCAACTGTTTGTTGTGATCTGGTGCTATATAAACTGATTTGTTCTGTCCAGTGTTCAGCTCACATGTGGATTGTGACCATGTGCTTGAAGAAAAGATCCAGACTGCAGTTCACTTGGCACCAGCAGATGTCATTACAACAGTGGCTTCTTTAGGATAACATTCATTTCCAAAATATGTTTAATGGTTTTGAAGTGAAGCAGCAACAGTTTAAATCTCAAAGCCAAAGAAGACATAAGCTTTGCTTTGGTAACTAATTTAAACAATCACAACATAGTTTAATCCAATACAGAGAAACGTACCCAAGTGTCATTGCTGAGCTTAATTAATGCTATAGCATGCAGGTTTCCCTTCATCTGAGCAAACTGTCAAACCAGGGAGAAACCAGAGTATACACAAAGGCCTGTGGACAAACCTTCTTACTGCTGTCTGACTGCAGATAATTACTGCGGTAAATACTTTTTTGTTTTGCTATAAGAAACAAGTCAAAGTTTTATATATTTCATAATGAAATGTTTTCTCTTTATCCATTATTTTATCCATTAATTTGCAGACTTAGTTATGAAGAAGTCACAAACCCAGATTTCACCAGGATCCACCACAGACAGAAGTTTTGCGACCTTATGCTGTAAGGTCAGACTTTGTTGCCATTTCATGCAATTCTTTATTTACAATACCAGTTAAAAGTTTGGGAACACTAGTGTGTCCAAACTTTTGACTTTTCTAATGTTTAAAATATGTGAGGCTGAAGTTTCAAGGGACATTTTACACTTTGTGATTTATGCAGTATTTGTACATATGTGTTGGATGCATCGTACCACTGTGTTACTTGGATACATTTTATGAATGAGAAAATATGTGCTTGTGATTGATATCCTTAAATGTTTATTATAATGGAGGCATTTACATAAGAACTCAGAGTTCAGGAGGTTACACCACAAATCATATTGTCACAAACATGGCACACCCTTGTTATCTCCAAGCCCTCCGCATTACCCGCCAACCCGTCAGCAGGCTGTGGGGATGCTTAAGGTCTCGTTAAGCCCAGAGTCCGGAGCTTCATTCATTATCTAATTGGTTGCTGGTAACCTGGATCCCTGCAGCAGGGACCTGATCTCCACAGCCTCGTCTTCGGCGTGGGTTGTTGGTTCATCCACGGCTCGATGTGTCAATGTGTCACAAACAATGTCACAAACTCTGTCCTTCTTATTGTGTAACGGGCAATTATCTGTGTAAACCAGTGCTGATTATTTCAGTCTGTTCCAGCAGTTGCAGTCTAAATGTTTTTACTGTGTGGCCTTTGCTGGAAAAAAAACCTGCCTGTTAACTGTTAATAGGCTAATTACAACTCTGCATCCAGTCAGGTCTGAGGCGCATTACAGGCAGAGCTGCTAGGTACACTCTCAGTGAGTAAAATCAGTCTGAAAAGTGCCACAGTTAATTTGATGGCAAAAAAAAATAGTTATTGTCTTTAAATGGATTCTTTCTGCCCGGGGTAGCTCTCTTATAACAGGAAGAGGCATGATGGCAAACAAGATGGACAAAACAAGGCTGCAAATACCTGATGACTCATTAATAAAAGTAATGTGAGCTTTCGTGTGGATTTTAAACCAAAACCAAAACTTTAACACTGGAGACACACAGTTCTCGGGGTTGTAGTGGAGAGTAAAAAATAAAAATATCCTGAAACCTGATGCTACATTTACAGCTGACCAAAAACTGTCACCGACCACTCGGCAATATCATCTCTGGGTTTGTGCTGTTTGTCAGATCATTACAGTAAATCAAGCTGTAATATTTATTTACAGATGCCTATAGACAATAAGCCCACTTTTTAAAGTATTCATAAATACAGTATTTATACTATGAACAAATTTAAATAAATCAACACAGAAATTTCTTACATGGAAGCCAATTTTGCCCATCAGCACACATATTTATACAATAGGATTCATTCTGTTTCCAAATGTTGGATAAACCCCAGCAGAAACTTCCATGTGTGCCGATGAAGCAGCTGGTTGTGGTGCTTGAAGGGTGGATGCTGTAAAGTGGCTCATACTGCTGCAGCATTCCTCATACTAACATATAGAAATCTCCCCTTTTACCTGAGGGGACGGGGAGTGACGGCACACAGCTGAAATATCTTCTGACTTCATTCTAAACAGGGAGCTGGCCGTCACACCAAGCTTAATGTCTCTCTATCGCTCACACACACACACACACACACACACACCAGCCACGCATTGTGAACCAGAGCGTCCATCTTGGCTGGTCGACTCGCCGCAGGCCTGCAGAGAAAGAGGGTCGTCCTTCCGACAGCAAAGGTTAATAATTCTGCACCTGACTCTGCGGGACCTGTCTCTCTGCTAATGCTATGATTTAATCAAATGGAAGGAGGTGAGGTTCGACACTGCGCTGCCAACCAGCATGCCTGGCCACAGACAACAGCGAAAGTCAGAAAGGACAGATAGGAAGAAAGAGAAGTGAATAAAACAAATTAGATGCTGGGAGTAGAAAGCTGGGAGTATTTTTGGGAAACTTTCTACTTTTCCTTGTCATGCCCTCAGGCTGGTTGATGTTGTTCCTCTCCCACTCTCTCCGTGTTTGTGTTGTGGGTGTGTTTGTAGGTGTGTCCGGGGCCTGCCTTGGAGGCTGTTTCCCTTGTCTCCTCCTACCTGGGCTGGGCTCACGGACGCCTTCTCCACACCTGCTACTAATCTCCTCATCACCCTGGCTCTTCTTAAACCTCCAGCAGATCATCAGTCTTCGCTGGATCATTGACTGTTCAACAGTTAGTTTCGGCCCGCTCTAGATGGACTCCTGGTTTTTGCTTTGCTTTGGTTTGCCTGGCCTGGCCTGGCCTGGCCTGGCCTTGCCTTGCCTGGCCTGGCCTGGCCTTGCCTTGCCTGGCCTTCCCTGGCCTGGCCTGGCCTGGCCTTGCCTTGCCTAACTTGCATTTTCCCCTGTGCCCAGATCTTTGTGCGAGGTCCAGCCTGCCTACCCTGTCGCCTCTTGGTGTTTTGGAGCCAGTCCTCAGTTTTCCCCTGCCTGTCCTCTGTTGGCGTGCCCCAGCCTCACATCCTTGCCTTTTTCCGTACTCACTGTAAATAAATCTTGCACTGCAACCTACTTGCGAGTCTGTCTGGATTCTCTGCTCTGCCTGTCGTGTCATTCCTATTTTTTTACTTGTCCTTAACTCCAGGAAATACTGCACTTCTCTCTGTACTAAATTTATCATTTCTTCCATAAACATTTAAACAAAAAGAGAAGAAGATTGTCAGAGTTCCTGTGAAAAAAGATTGAAAAATTGAACATGATAAGATGTTCAGGATCTTGGTGGTTTGAATTCAGTGCACACACTAACATGATGAGCCGGGCGCAACAGACCAGTGTCTGTATTGTCTGAACCCAGTGCATCATGGTACCAGCACCAAAGGGGCTGCAGTACAGCACCCAGGACTGGCTGTGTAGGTTGATTAAAGATGTTCTTAAAACCTACAGTTAAACTTTAAAGCAACTTCTAGTCACTGCATGAATTACTGCAAGTAAAATTTACTCTGGTGTCACCCTAACCCTAAGATTGAAACACATTTTCTATTTAGCGTAAAAGATTATCAAGGGAAACTCACAACTAGAGTCAGGAAATGATTACAGTCTAATTAGGGTCTAAATACTACCGAAGCTGAGAGCGGACGTGGTACCTATAAACTTTTTTCTGATGGTTTTCTCAAGATAACGAGTTCTTTATCTCAATATCACAAAATAACGATGACCATTTTCTCGAGATAACGAGATAACTCGTTTTCTTGAGAAAACAAACTTTCATATCAGCCTTCATCATTTAAGGAGACGGCTGGCTCGACTGCAGCTCAGCTCTGCTGCTCGGCACCTCGTGCATCATTCGGTAACCATGAAGACGGCCTGGTTCCCCTCAGCTGGTCACCGATGAAGTTGACTATATCAGCAGGATCACAAAGGTGTAAACGCCTGTTGAGTTGCAGTCGAGCCAGCCGTCTCCTTAAATGACGGATTATATGAAAGTTATCGCTGTGTTAGACCTCGGCAGAAGTAAAGTCTGACGCGTTGGTCTATGTCAGGTTTTCCACAATCTGACAATTTCAGCTTGAGCTCATTCTTGGAAAGGTTTGAAGAACACTGAGAAACTGATCATGAGCTCTCAAGAAAAGACAGTCATCTCGGGAAAATCACCGGTAAGTTAACTCGTTATCTCGAGCAAACAAAGTTTGTTTTCTCGATTAAACGAGTTATTTATCTCGAGAAAACCATTGGAAAAAAGTTTATAGGTAGCACGTCCGCTCTTGGCTTCTGTATAAATACAGCTCTAAGCTGTTTTCTTTCTTTATTTTTAATGAACAAAAGACAGATACGACAGTAGTAAATGATGCAAAGCTTATATAAAGCTATAAAGCTTCAAATTACAATTAGCCTATGACTAACTTTGTTACTTTAGCATGATGATTTGGTTACAATCATGTTTTGCTTTAAATGTTTCATTAGTAATGGTGCACAAACTGTTTCTGAGAAAGAAACTGAAGTGCGAGAATGAGCCACATGGAGGGGAAGGAAAAAAGAGAACAGTGGCAGGATGGTGGGAAACTGTTCTCACATTTAACCACAGCAGTCACTGATGCTCTTAATTGTCATCAGGAGAGATTAAGAGCCAACGTAGAAGCAGCTGGGAAAATGTGTGTTCACTAAAAGCATCTTCCTTTACATGTTTTCACAGCAAGGTGAATTATGTTCCACAGCTTTCCCTCAGCACAGACGGTCGGGAGCGACCCACATGTCTGCCGTTCAGAGCGCATCACGCGTCTCTAATGATGTAAATAAAGGACACGGCAGCCGTGGTTCACCTCATCTGCAGCCAGAGCACAAACCAGCGCTTAGGCCATGTTGATGTGAGGGGGTGTTATGGAAAACAGTCCGATCTTGGCGCTGATCTGAGCAGATTTGGGCAGCGAGCCGAGGCGCAGGCAGCGCCCGCTGACACCACTCTCTCCCATCCCTGGACAAACTCTCTCTGCTATTGGCAGAGAGAGTTTGTCCTCCATGCCAAGTTGAGAGAGGAAAGCCTTTGAAGTTCACAACCTGTCTGATGTGCATTGACCTATGATAATAGGTCTGATATGTTTGATCTTTAGTTCTGAAAATTAAAAGAAAAAAATACTATGACCTTAAAAAGTTTGGTTTCTGTATGGGGCTGCATACTTTGAAATGCACCTTGTTCTTTGCCCGTTCTGTTCTCTGGTTTTTGTTTGTTTTTGTTTGTTTGTTTGTCTTTTTGCTGTGATGTGCAAACGTTTACAAGGCATGACAGGAAAGAATCTTTAACCTCTAGTGGCACTGAGCAAGGTTTTAAGAACACAGTCATTGTCTAAGTGCACTGCATTCAGAAAAAAAAAAACATTTTTCACAATATGTTGCAAAAAATGTGAAGACTCCAGAAGAAGGTAGATGATGACTCGGCCCACTACAGTGGAGAGAGTGATGTTAATGGAGCAGAGGAAGTAGATTTCAGTGGAAACTGTGGCTAAGACACACCAAACACACTGGATGAGGTGGAGATGGGGATGAGAAGGGTTGCACGAAAGATAGTTAAACCTGTGATTCAGCCTCTAAGGCCAAGTCACCAACAATCCACCAAGGGTTAGGGTTAGGTTGCAGTTTCGTCACATGCTAAAAAAAAACAGCATTTCAGAAACTCAAAGACAACAATCAGGGTTAAAACTAAGGACACAAAATGTGCATCAGCTTAGAGTGATTAAGGATAGAGATGGAAATGAATGTGAAGTGAAGAGTGTGTTGAGAAGATTTCTTCATGAATGAGAGTGAAGAGGACGGATGGAGGAAGGTTTATGAATTAGCGAGTGCAGAGGATGAATAAGGAGGATGTGAGGGCAGCTGTGAAGAGGAAAGGCAGTTGGTCCAGGTAACATACTTGTGGGGGTATGAAGATGTCTAGGAGAAAGAGCAGTGGACCTTTTAACCAGATTGTTTACCACAATCTTGGAGAGTGAGAGGATTACTGAAGAATGGAGCAGAAGTGCACTGGTACCAGTTTTCTGAGCCATAGGATGAAGACTTGTCAAAGCTGAGTAAAGAAAGAATGCTACAGATGTGATGTTTGCTTAGAGAGTGTTGATGGAGAAGTTAGAGATGATCAGAAGGAGCTTCAATCTGTCTTTATGGATCCAGAGAAAGCTGCAAGAAGAACTGCAAATCAGGAGTGACAGAGAAGTATGTGAGGGTGGTGAAGGACATGTATGAGGACAGAGAGACAGCGGTTAGCTGTACAGAAAGAGTTATTGATGGGGGTAGGGGTACATCAGGGATCTGCTCTGAGCCCCTTCTTGTTTGCAGTGGTGATGGACATGCTGACCGATAAAGTTAGGAGGGAGTCTTCATGAACAATGCAGTTTGCAGACAACAGTGTGATCTGCAGTAAGAGTAGGGAGCAGGTGGACGTGAGCCTGGAGAGGTGGAGGAATGTTCTGGAAAGGAGAGGAAGTCAGAAGAAGCAATGTAGAATCCATGTGTGTGAATGAGAGGGATACAGGTGGAAAGGTGAACATGCAAGAAGCAGAGAGAGTGAAGGTGGATGAGTTTAAATACCTCGGGTCAACCATTCAAAGCAACAGGCAGAGCACAGGAGATGTAGAAGAAAGTGAAGAAAGGGTGGAGTGGGTGGAGACTGTGTCAGGGATCATTTGTGACAGAAGGAGAGCAGCAAGAGCGAAAGGGAAGGTTTTCAAGATGGTAGTGAGACCTGCCATGATGGATGTTTTGGAGATGGTGGCACTGATAAAAAAAAGAGAGGAGGCTGGAGGTGGCAGAGCTGAAGATGTTCTTCACTGGGAGTGAGCAGGAAGGACAGGATTAGAAATGAGTGCATCAGAGGGACAGCTCAGGCTGAGCAATTTGGATACAAATTTAAAGAAGCAAGGCTGAGATGGTTTGGACCTATGCAGAGGAGAGATGGTGGAAAGAGAAAGACCTCAGAGAAGATTCATGGATCTAATGAAGGAGGACATGCAGAAGGTTGGTGGGACAGAGGAGGATGCTGAGATAGGGTGAGATGGCAGCAGATGATCCACTGTGGCGACTCTTAAATGGAGCACCCTAAAGAAGATTAAAACACTTAAAAAGTGTTACTGGATAATAAACAAGTTCAGGCACAAGTTGATGGATTTCTGTGGTGGATTTTCCAGTAATGGTATATGATGGACCAAGCTCTAGTGTCCATGTTCCCTTTTAAGGACCAAAAGTCTAAGATTAAAGTCAATTTGAATTGAAGCTGATGTTCCTTTGAGTCACTTCAATATCCATTTTAATTTTAATATCACTGACTCATGTACCTGTGCTTATATTGCTGAATACAGCCCAGAGTGAGCAGCAAACCTTGGAGCAGCACTAGCAGCATAGGTCAGCTGATCCACCCCAGGTGATGATCATTACAACAATTATATAGCTGCTGACTTGGTCTGTGTTGTACTAATCAAAATGATCTGACAGATCTTCACATATAAAATGACTTAAGAAATTGCTACATGGAGGAAATGTACAAACTGATAGTATGCTTATTCATTTTAAAATCCCAGGTCTGCTTCTTTAATCTGGGTGTGCACACTTTTTTTCGGGTCTGAACAGTTATCTTCCCTCCTGGTTTGGGCTGATAAATAGGCTGCGATTTCACACAACAGTCCCTCTTTGTGCACCTTTAAGTGAAAATTAATAACTGTCTGACTAATGGAAAGATTAATGAATCCTCAACGTAACCCTGTGAGTTTACATAATGCACATTTACATTAAAAACACACATTATTCCACAGAACAGAGCATCATAAATTGGAGGGGGTGAGCTGTGTTTAGCTGCGGTATCTCTGCTAACTCTTATCACCCAACTGCGAGGCTTTATCAGCTCCGAGGCTCTGGCAGAATGAGCATATCTGCTCACCACAGAGAGCAATATGAAAATTACCCTGCTTTTATAATCATAATTCATGCATTTTTAAATAAATGTAGTTTGTAGGAGGCTGACTCAGTACTTTCTCTGTATTTTCCTCGAAGTACCACTCCTCTAGTTTGTAACAAAACTGCTGGGCTCAACAAGCTTGTTAAAGTTACAGATGATAATAGTATTTTTTAATTAAAAGAGTCTTAGCTACAGATTTTTTTTAAGTGACATGTTTTCATGAGACAAAAGGCTGTCAAGTATTTAATCAAAATGAGATAAAATAAAGTCTGATTTTGAAGCACAGGAAATATAGAAAAAATACCCAGAATGCATTGTCTCTCCTGTTTATCGCCACTGTTTTTAATTAAGGAAGCTCAGGTAAAACTGCTGCTCACCTTTGGCAGGAGACGGAGATATGCTGGCGAGCGTGAAAAGATGTTTAGCATCTGAAAAGCCTCATAATCTTTGTTTTTCCTCAGGAGTTGGTTGAGGTCAGCTCCGAGCTGTTTGGTGTCCACTGGTGTGACAGTGTTAGTGTGTTTCTGCTGCACAGTGTCGGGTGTAATCTGTTCCAAAGTAACTCATCACTGTAATCATGTTACATTTGTTGGTAACGCAGTAAAAGTAAAGCAGGAGTTTACTAAATTCCCTAAAACATTACATTACTTGTCGTTTCATTTCAAAGTTCCTCGCATATCTGTAACATTATATCTAAACATCAACATTTCTTGCTGGGTACTTATGCAGAAATCAGCTGATTTCAGAGACATTTTCTGGGTGCATTACATCTAAATAAGTTAAGAACAAAATGGATACCTGGCTATACAGAGAAACAATCCCTTCATTTCAACAGTTTCACATAGCTTTCTCCCAAAGAGATTCCACAGTAACAATGACTGGAGGAAGAGCAAACATACGTAAAACCAATTCAATTCGATTTTATTTATATACCACCAAATCACAACAGTCACTTCAAGGTGTTTATATCTGACAGAGTTACAACTGGTTGCACACACATGTGCACTGACAGCATGCTAATTCAAAGCTAACGAAGAACCCGGAGTGAAGGTAAAGCTGATCCCAACACAGCAGCCAGAGCCGGATCTTCAGCAGGTAACAAAGGCAGTAATGAGCAGCCAGGTATTGTTGCCTTAATTTCTATCTCTACATGTTTCTAGTAGAATCACCCTGTTTAGCTCTTAGACAGTATATGTAATAAACTTTGACATTTGAGAACCACAAAATATTTGGGTTGAATGTCTCGATAAACAATTGATAAATAAACAAGAACTGTCTCAGACTGTGTACCAAGAAATTCCCTCCACATCATGCATGAGTTGAGTCCCTGGGTCCAGAAGGAAATCCGGATCGAATCAGTTTGTGATATTTTCTTGAGAATATCCTGTCGCCTATTTTCCCCGTTATGATTTCTGTTTGTGAAGAAGCTGTGGCAACTGTCCAAAACTGCCCTATCCAGTGTTTGGTTTGCGTTATTGATTTTAGTGTTTGACTCACATTTTGCTCTTACCATAATAACTACAAATTTTACGTTGGGGTAAAAGTTTGTTCATTTCAAATAAATCATCTCTGGTTAAAAATGTCACTATGAGGCATCATAACCATACAGGACTAAAGATGTTTGGTAACAAAATATGAAAACATCCCCCCCTTGAAACGAGTATTTGGATTCATTCTCACCAGGGACAGCTGCCTGCACTTCGTAAGAGGACCTTGTAGGTCTCACATTACGATAAGGGGAGAGCACTTCAGGAATATATTCAAGGCCTCCACCATGTAACACCTGGAAGTGAGCAGCAGGATTTTAAAATGAATTCAGAGGCTCAGCAGCAACATGAAGAGAGCTGCAGATGAGCTGCTGCAGAGTGAACAAAGTGTTTATCAGACAGTCTGCTTTCCTGGAGGCTGTACGAGTTTCCTGGGATCCTCTGAAGTGTTTTTCAGATGCAGGAAGTCTGGGATCTCCTTTGGAACGTGAGCAGACAGAACCTGAATAGTTAAAGCGAGGATTAAAGAAGAACACGCTGCTGCTCCTGTAGGACTGAGCACTTTCCTCTGCTATGGAAAGCAGCTGTGAAAAGAGGCTCTGACTGGACTTGGGCCAGGAGCCGCGCTCCTCTGAGGCCAAGTCATCTCAGTTCAAGTGTTTGGGTTTCCATGGTTTTGGGTTCGACCTGTGGGAGTGTTCAATTAGAGCGACAGACCACTTCAATCGATCTCTGATGGGTGTTTGAAAGTTAGCCAAGTCTTGCAGAGCTTGATCGAGCAGGACTGTCTGCTCAGTGTTTTGGCTTTCAAGACATTTTTCTTTTCATCGGGAGGAAACCCGAGGATGTTCGACTTACTGCCAGAAAATCTTGAGCTCGTTCAGGTGACCACAAGAAGTTTTATCACTCCATCATAATGGAGGGGCTCTTTAACCTGTAAATAAATGATGGATTGTAGACAGATAAAAGGAGGAGTAAAGGATACTGTAGATGAGAGGAGGAAGAGGAGACAGTGAGGAAGGAGATGAGGTGAAAGATGAGAGAAGAAGATAAGGGAAGAAGTAGGCAGCGGCAGGAAGAAAGAACAAGATAAGGCAGGAAAAGGGTGAGGCAGGCAAATTATTCAAAAACATGTTGAAAATCAACAGCTTTGCTCTCCACACATTTTGATCTTTCCTATTTATTCAATCATTTAATGATAAGCCAATATTCATTGTGTGATTTTATTTATGTAAGCTGCACACGGAAATGATCTACGTTGCTTCTAACAACATGCCAATGATGTTCCACACTCGTTTTCATCAAGGAGCTTAGGCCCTTAATATCAGTGATATCGGTTATGTATTAGCTGAAGGTGAATCAAAGTGCTTCACAACCATTGGTGCCAAGGTAACGAGGAGCAAAGGTCTCAGAGAAAAAGCTCAATGAATTAAAGGAAGTTTTTTTTTTGGTTTTGTTTTATTCTAATCACATTTATATTGATGTCCTTCACTGTAAATAGGTGGATAAGATGAGCTTTTCTGTATAAATAAAACTGAGGCACTTTAAAAGTGGCCTGATGTGAGAGAATAAATGCATCTGTGGGGTTGCGTGTAGAAATCTTCACTGTTTAGCCTGAGAAATCCACTGGCAGCCAACAGAGTCTGTCCCTGTCATAATGGCACTGCAGAGTTACACTGAAAAAAAACACCATGTCTTCTTAAACAAACATCTCCATGGAGCTTTCTTCTTGCTGCCGCTCCCTTTAGGAGTTGCTACAGTGGAGCATCTGCCTCCATCTTGCCTTGCAGAGTCCTCCTCCGTCACACCAACCCTCTGCATGTAGCACTGCGGTCATGGCCCTTCCTCTGACCTGCAGGGGTGGTTCCTCCTACAAGCAGAGGTGGGCCTTGAGTTATTGGAGGCACCTGGGCTCAGTAATTTAAGCAGAGCTCTACTAACCATTCTCCCCTCTCTGCTCCTCCAGGTAACGTTGGTTTGTCTTTGGTTTCAGTTTGGTTTTGGGTTTCAATATTCATCCAAATTCACACACACATGTCCATTCACTCATACATTGCACACACTAAACACACTGACATATCCACATCTCATATTTGTTATCTTTGTTTGGGTCTGGAGTGTATTTTTCAATAAAGCTAATCTGATTGGCTTATACCTTTGGCAGTGACGTACAGGGATGTATGTGAAGGCGTGAGGTACTGACTCATGTGGAGTCGGATGATAACATGTATGAACTCAAAATAGAAGCTTATATTTCAATTTTATTTATGCTAATACATAATTATGCTTTAATCAACTCCATACTGTCGAACAATGATGGCAAGAAAAACAAAATATTTAATGTAAGGACAAATTTTGAGGGGGGGCGGGGGGTTGTCTCTCTTTTTAAACAAATAAATAAATAAACATGTATTGTCTTACCTTTATTTGAAGATGAAGTCCATGCGCCTGTTCTTCTCAGCACTGTTGCAGCACTGCCCCCTATTGGTGCAGCACGGTACTTTCTGCCTCACTCCGTGTATTTTCATCGTGCATTTATGATCGATCACAAAGAATAAACATGTCACACATTCATTCAGTATATCAGACAGACTGTGGAGCATCAGCATGTGCAGCACATGTGTAATCAAACATGTATTTTGGCGATATAAAGAGAGACAGCAATGGGCATGCTTCATTTATTGTATTTGACACAGCGCCCCCAGAGGTGAGCCACAGCACTGCACTGGCTCACCCTGCATTTCTTCCAGGTAAATTCCGTGAT
>VUQJ01034212.1:0-27413 GCA_015108635.1 Andinoacara biseriatus | reverse complement strand
TAATTCATGCCATCTTTGGTTGACTGCAGTACTGAAGAGAAATTAATCTGATCTCAAAATAAATTTTCAACGAAAGGGTTGTTAGAAAAGAAAAAAGGGGGAAACAACAACAACAAAACAAAACAAAAAAGAAAAACAGCATCAACTCTCAGCAGACAACTGCGCCTCAATGTCCACTCTGCAGATGGGGCACTTCTTATTGGTGAGGAGCCACTGATCCACACACAGCTGATGGAAGAGGTGCATACACGGTAGGCGTCTGGAGGGAAAACAGAGCAGAGACAACATGAAGACAAGTCAAAACTAGATTTGAATTCCTATTAACCTACATAAGACAGCAGCTTTACTTCAGATGGATACAGTGTGATCTGTGTGTGTGATTCTCCCACACTCCCCAATTATGTGATTAATTCTTTTATTTATTTTTTAAATCCCATGAAAAGAGCAAATCAAGATAAAAATGTTCAAATCCTTATTTAAAAAGAAGGATCGAGTATCCCCCTTTTCAATAAAATCCTTATTCACAGCCATGAACACCTGTCACAAAAACAGGAAAACACAAAATATCTAAATATCTGAAAAATGTCACAAAACTTAATAATAATAAATAAAAAAAAGTTAAAAAAAAAAAATTGCTTTACTAGTTCTCCCCCGTTTTTGAAAAACAATAAATTTGAAATTTCATGGATAAAAATAATTATTTTTAGCACTAAAAATATTTTGATTAAAGAGCTTTACCTGTGGATTAGCCAATACAAAAACATTTTAAAATTATTTTGGTAATTACTGTTAATTTAGGGCAGCTGTGGCATAAACCTTATACTGGGTGGTGGTGGTTACTGTTCAGCTATATTAAATGATCTCCAGTGCACCAAATCTACAGCTGAAAATAGTCCTCAAAATGTAGCACTTAAAAAACAAACAAAAAAAACACATTAATGAAATAAAGAATGAACATTTTTGTGGTTTTTTTGTACATTAGGTCTTAAAAAGGAGCAGCTGAGTTCTGAGTACCACGGCCAAAGTACGTAAAATACAAAGTTACACTAAATCTAGTGCCTTTAAACACTTTATGGATAATCATGAATAGGTCATGAAAAATCTAATAAATAGGGGGAAAAGGGGGGAAAGAAAAAGAAAAAACATGAAATTTTCCAGCTTCTTTTAAACCAACAGGGGGCAGAAAATCCTCTTTTTTTAAAAAAATACTTGAGTGAGTGCCAAAAAGCAGCACCATGAGGCTTGTAATTTTAAGGCTCTCCGGGATTTTCTGCTGATTACTTTAATACCTTTGGGGGGTTTTTTTGTTTTGTTTTGTTTTTTAACATCCTATGAGACAAAGTGAAATGGATCAACCACACCTGCCATCCCACCTGTCTCTGTCACGCCCCCGAAAGCATAATTGAGCACACTCAAAACTGAGAGCGACGAGCGGGACAAACACCCAGGAGGCGAGGCATTTACCTGACATCCTCCCCCTCCTCCAGTATTGACAGGCAGATGGTGCATTTCTCTTCTGTGTCTTCATCTGCACCCTCGTCTTCATCTTGCTTACCGTGCAGCTTTCTCTGTTTGTGAGAAACATTTGGAGACTGAGTTTTGATGAAGAGCGATCAGCAGCTATTATCACAGACGGTTAAATATCCTATCAATTCAAACACAAGCTACTCCATTAAAAACACTGCAGTAACATTAGTAATGTGTATTACATTTGTATTTTTTTTTCTTTCTTTTTTTTAAAGTCATATTATTTCCGAAAAAGAGGTAACTATGTTTACAACAATACATTAGATTTGGGGACAGAGAGAACGGTCATTTTGTCCTGAAACAAAAAAAATCAAAAATGATTCAAATCAAAGTAATTAGCCGAATTCCTTGGCCCCCAACACTAACACTAACATCTACTGTACATGTGAGCAGAGACATGTTTCCAAATTGATTTGTTCATTATTTCTCACCGATTCTGGGGCTGCGTGCATATTTTTCCCAATAGATGCCCAAGCTTCAGGGGTTAACTGTTGGTCAATGTCTCTCTCCAACACCTTCTGTATTGGGTGGCAGGGTGTTAGATTGCTTATTTAGATACTAAGGAAACTTTCCCCCAACATATATCTTCACAGCTGCAAATCTCTAGTAAAAGACACTACAGTGTTTTCTAAATGCTGGCAATACATCAGATGTTTGAAATGAGCACAAAAGACCACTGCGCACGCTGTCCCAGAGTCAACTGCAGCATACATTCACAACTATAGACAGTAGCTTCAAAATCTATATGCACAGTATATACATTACAACACGCCCACACACACACACTGACAGGTCCTCACCTTTTTGTACTTGTGTGGATAAGTGCACCTCTCTATGGTTCCCTGAGAGGCTCCTCGGTTCACAGTCCCCAGTCTTTCCTCTAAATGCAGCAGGTCCTGGTCGAAAACAAACAAAAAAAGACAGATTGAAATTTCTCTTGTTGTGCTCAAACCAGCAGCATGCAGGGCCTTTATCGGCTATTCAATTAATCAATTTAGTGGTTAAAGCCTTTGAATAAATGAGTTTCCAAGTAGTCATTAAAAGTCAACAGTCAGATTAATATTTCTTAATAAAGCCAATGCTTTATGTGGTTTCAGCAGTACTGTTTGGTTACCTACTAAGCCAATGTGTTGTTACGCCCTAAACTGTTTCAAGCAATGAAGCAGGCAAAGGTGGGGGAAAATAAATTGAATTCACTGAGGCAGACGGTTCTGTCAGAAGAAACTTTCATGTCACAACTTACGGACACGTGATTTGGGAGCAATTTATCAGGTTAAAGTCTTGCTCACAAACATCTGGACATGCAGGGCTCAGAGGTCATCTTACTAACCTGAGATTAAGACTAAGGGGTTGCAAAAAGAATGCTTGCATTCTTCTTCGTCTGCAAAGCTACTTAGTAATCTAGTTTTTTTGGTGTGAGCTGCCCAGTTTTGGAGATATTTGCTGCCTTCTCTTAAGCATAATGATACTAGTTAGGACTGTAAAGTCAGCTGTCCTTCCCTTTTGCCTTAATCAGAACCTTGTTCTGCAAACCTTCTTGTGAGAAGTTTCAAATAGGAACCATTTTCTTTCTGCTAAACCACATTCCCCAGCAAAGCAGGCATGCATCAAGCTAATGTTACACTTGGCCTATGAAATCACCATTGATCTTTACATCCTGTCACACTGTCACGAGAACGAGCCTCTCAAAGTCACACGTTCGCCTCCTTTGGCAGTGATGTGGTTGATAAGTGCAGTTTAGCAGAAAGAAAATAGTTCCTATATGAAAATGCTCACATCAACACTTGTAGATTTTGCTGAATAATCACATCATAATTTCTTGAACATGACATTACTGGTCAATTCTTCAAATGTATTTTTCCAGTGCTTTAGGGTAAATAAGTTAAGTGGCATTGAGTTCTAATAAATTCAAGAGACAGCAAACATTTTTACTGAACCGGAAAACTCGCACTAAAAACAATCCACACTTGGGCCCATTGTTTATGCGACAAAGATACCATTTTTGTAGTTTTGCTTCTGTACACCATGACTGTGGATTTTAAATCAAAATATCAAGATGTGATTGAAGTGCAGACTTCAAGCTTTAATTCAAGGGGTTTTAGGAAAATGTTACATTAACTGGAATTACAGCTGGAATTTTGAAATTTTAACATGGTGGAGGTCATGTTATGGTATTAGCATGTAAGGCCACCAGTGGAACCACTGCTGTAAAGGCCTGCCAGAGCATCTCGGGGGAGGAAACGGTATTTGGTGATGTCCATGGGTTCTAGACTTCAGGAAGTCACTGACTGCAAAGGATTTTCATGCAGGTATCAAAAGCTAAATTTATATTTTAAATTGTTAGTCTGTCCAATTAATTTTGAACTTATGAAAATAGAGAACAATCACATGTTGATTTAAAACCCACTGTGATGGTGCGCAGAGGCAAAACTACAAAAATGTTGTCTTTGTTTAACACATTATAGATGTTGCTGTATAAATAGCACAACACATCACAGGAAGAAGAAAATGAATCTGATTAAACTTCCACTAGAACATTTTCTCCTTTCTTTTTCCTGCAACAGCTGTGCTCATCAGATTCGAGTGTGGTATGAATACAAAACAAACCAACATTAGTACCATGACAGGATCAAAATAATGCGTCATGTGAAGATGAGTCAAGCCATTTTAAAATGTATAGTCATGACAACAGTGTTGAATGAAGCAGTAACTCTTATTTGTGTCTTAATTGTCCTCGAGTTTATAAATTTAGGCGCAATCCTCACCTCATAGGTTCTTCCAAAGCCAGTCATTCTAGATGAGATGTACCTAATGTGCGGGTAGGTCACTTCAGATATGCCAGTGTGCTGTGGGGGAAGAAGGGAGAATGTGCATAACACATTAAGTTTAGCCTTGAAAAATACTTACAATGCAGTTTGAGCACACTGTAACATAGACTATGAAGTGTGCTGTGTGAGTTTAGATAAATCCTCTAATAAAACATTAGCAAAGTCTTACTAGGAATTTTAATCAACATGCGCTGGTGGTATTTCTAAAACTGAAGCTAAGTTTTAACAAAATAATTTCTAAAAAAAAAAAAAAAAACTTCTAAAACTGCACGCATGGCAAATGTGTAATGATAAAGGTCACAGATGATAAATTCTTTAATATAATAATAACATCACAACTGTCGGCTATATTTGTGCTGGATGAGAGTCAAGGATTTGTTTGGATTTGTTGAGTGTGCACTTGAAATGGTTGATGAGCCACTATTAATTGCTAATACATTATTCATGGGTTTCACTAAACCATCCTTGAAATAACTGATGTAATAAATAAGGAGCAAACGCCATTAATCTGAGCCAGACTCCATATAAAAGTCATTCGTTTTCATGTATGCTAATGGATGCCTGTGTGCTGAGGGCTTCTCACCATGAAGGGGATGGGGAAGTGGTGCAGTCTTGGGGGAGGGTGGTAGTGGGGCAGGTGGGAGTGCAGGTGCCCTGAAGGGAACGGGGCCACGGCCTCGATGCCGAGCTCCCTGTTGACAAACGGCAATAAGTCATTACATCAAACCAGATATTAAGCATTTACAATACTGGATAAGTAATTTTCAAACTGTAAAAAACTGTAAAAAAAAATTAAAATTAAAATTAAAAAAAATTCACACACAATTACAAATTCTTATAGATTTTTTTCTTAAATACAACTTCAATGTGTGACACTACAGAAAAAAACTAAGCCATGTGAAACTGAGATGTGCCTCATCATATTTTCTAGTCTCTTTGGTAGTTATGAAGTCTGCTAATAGCTAATATGGAACTTTTCCATTACTTTTTATAATAAAATGCTGATTATACTGACCATGCAGTTCTCTGCTCAGGCTGGCGAGGATGGGAAGACATAGTTTGTGGCACATGGATATGGTGTCCATGGCCGTAGTTGGGGTGCATTCTGTGGGGGTGTGGAGGTGGACGCTCATGTGCTCGCCTGCAAAGAAAGGAAAATAAATGCTCAGCAAAGAAAAGTCATCAGTTCTTTCATTTTGACTGCACTGGATGACGGCAGTACTCACGTGGGATGCTGCATCATCCTGCGCCTCTGAACCTCCATCCTCTGCATTATGTCGTGCTGATGGAGCCTCGGCACCGAGGCTCCTAGTGTCGACATGTGGTGCGGCAAGGTCTGGTGGTCTGTAGGAAGATGTTGGGCCAGCTGGGCACTTGAATTAGGGAGGTGGTGGGTAGACAGAGAAGGGGGAGGGGCAGACGGCACAGCATGGCCAGCTGGGTGGGATGACAGTGGTCCATGAAAGGTGTGGGGAATGAGAAATTCACCTTGTCCAGGGGTCTGAGGTGTAAGCTGAGGGTTCCCATGAGAATGAGGACAGGTGGAGGAGGGCTGATGATGCAGTGAACGTGTTAGAGGGCCATCTGGGTTTGACAAAAGAGAAAAGAGGGGGTAAAATGATAAAAAAATGCATATGTGTTTCCCTCATTTCCAGCCTACCTCAACCACAAGCCTATTAAATCATGGAATAATCTTCTCCAAAAAGATGATTTAATTAAAAAAAAAAATTACATGGTGCTACTTGTGACATCATTTTATTTACTTCTGCTGAAATTCATTTACATTAGTGACAGTTCAGAATGCTTTTTTTTTTACTTTTTACTATATGCCCAGTGTGGTAGAGCAGCTCAGTTCATCATCTATCTGAAACGAGACATTTTAGCTCCCTACTGTTTTAGCCAACTTTCTTCTTGTTGGCTGCCCCTCAAACATCGAATGTTTGAACAAAAGGTTGGTGGAGCTACTGTGCTCAAAGCCAGTAAAGAATATCCCTTCTCTATGATGCATTGAGCCAAGAGAGCAAAAACTCTGTGCAGTCAAGTATTTAGAGCAGTCTGAGGCCTGAAGCTTTGGCTCGTGAGCTCAGCATGTGTACAAGTAAACATGTTCTGACCTTTGAAACTCTGGCCATGTTTAATGCAAGCATTAACCATTCATCCATCTGCCAGTCACGGAGGTCCAGTCTGGGTGTGGGTGGACACAGACATTCCGAAGCCTGGAAAAAAAATTTAATCTCTCCAGCATCTCTGGTGTCTGCCCGGGGCCTCTTCCTGGTAGGACATGCCCGAGGTGCCCAAGAGACATCCCACTGAAATGCCTGAACCACCACAACTGGCTCCTTTCAATGTGGAGGAGTAGTTGTTCTACTCTGAGCTCCTCACAAATGACCAAACTCCTCACCCTAGAGATCTAAGGAGAACCTAGACACCCTTTGGAGGAAGCTCATTTTTTGCCACTTGTATCCAGAATCTATCACACACTGCTTCAGACACCAAACTCGAATGTTCTGAGTAGCAAATAATTGATCTCCCTGGTCAAGTTCTCTCTGCACTGAGCACATCAACCATCAGTTCCTGTTAAGTAACATTCCCATCTGTCAGTAAATTTTGGGTAATAGTATTGCATTTTACATAAGTCAGTTTTCCAGTTTCACTTTTCAAATGTGGGAGCAGACTTTCAAAATTCATGTTCAAAAGTTTTAAATATTTGATATCATGTACTGTGTTGTACTCACAAGTTGGGTGCATGTAATGTCTGCAGGGCTGGGGTTGTGTTTGTGGCTGGGGCTGAGCCACCATAGGGGAGTTGAATGAGTCCACCACACTTGGCTGGCTGGGTCCAGGGGTGGCCTGGGAAACGTAAGCTGGGGGCCGTGAGGTGGAACCTGGGCAGCAGGGGTCAAAGGCTGAAGTGCTGCCATGGAAACTCGCCCCGCTGTTTCCGCTGCTTCGAACACTGCTGTTGCTCAGGTCCACTGGTAGAGTTTGCTGTGGGAGGAAAGCAAATGTTACAGAGAGAACATTTGCAGAATACCCAGCTTGTCTTTGTCTCTCAGTAAAGAAAAAAAAAGAAAAACATCAGGAACTTCTTTTTTTATTTTATTCATCACCCACTTCCCAGCTAAATGCTTTTTCAAGTCAACCATTAGTGATGACATTGATTAATAATGAATGCGTCATGAAGCTTTCTCAAAACAGATTTAGAAGTTGGCGTAGAGTGAAATAATAGAAGAACGTAATCTTCTGACTTCATTCACCCAGCATTCTAGTCAAGGTTATGAACAACATAGGAATATAATGAGAAACATTAAGTACATTTGTCCTTGGTTTCCAAATTTCAGCCAGATAATCTCAGTAAGTGTTTGGAATGAAGCAACAATTAAGGTACCTAACTACTGTAACTTCCTATTACTCAGACTACATCACTGCATTTCAACATATGGGTGATTTAATATTTACCCATATGCTCCAATGTGTTGGTGTAAAATAACAGACTGTCACCATAACAATGGCAACATGTTTGAGGATGCTATTGGGGGCCCTTTTTTGCTGACACGAGTAATTTCACTTGGATATATCTTTAACTTCATGATTGGCCTTTTCCTGACTCTGATTGTCCTTTAGCTCCACCTAAAACATCTTTGTGCCAAGATTTCTTCATTTGCAAGGGAAAAAAAAGCCTTGGTGGACAGAAACCTGGTTTATGTAGAATCACTGTATCCTCATACTGTCCCATTAACAGCTATAAATCAATAATACTGTACAAACAGCCCTACCTGGTCATGGTAGTGGGCTGTGTTGCTGCTACTACTGCTGTTGCTGCTGCTGACACCAGCGCAGGGGGCAGGCAGAGCACTGGGTCGCACCACAGGGCAGGCCGGCTCCTGAAAGAGCACGGTGCCTGGGGGCTGCGGTGCTGGATGGTGGGCATGGTGGAGAAAGTGTTGAGTGTTGCCGTGGCTGTGCTGTGAGCTGCTGGTCTGCTGAGAGGATGACGCCTGCAAGCAGCTTGAATGAGAGTGGCTCAGGGGCAGGTGACCAGGGGCGGGGCCTCCACACGGGGAGTGCTGCTGACAACAGGATGGGAGCCTGGGCATGGCCGCACCTGCATTTTCTCCTGTTGTACCTGACAAACCTGGTCTGTTGTCATCTGACAAGAGTAAGAGATATGATTCATTTAAAACAAAACCTTGGGTGAGAGCAGAGAACACCACAGACGTTTACCTAATATATAGAAATCAGCAGCCTTTTTAAACAAGCTGCCTCTGGACAATAGCTGAAATAAAACTGCCTGCTGCAGCACATGTCAACATGTTGTGTCCTGTCTTACCCTCTGGTGCTATGCGAGCAGAGCCACTTGGCCTCTGTGTGTGCATACTTTCAGATATTGAACCTGGGCAGCTAGTGGAAGGGCCTGGGGCATCATTGAGCTCTGAGGTAGAGGCATGATGGGATGACGATGATGACGAGGATGACCTGACTGTTTGAGGCTGAATGCTGCCAGAGGTTGTTGGCACAACTGAGAGATCTGTGGATTCACCAAAAAACAAACAGAAAAAGTCAGGCAGTAATGAGAAAAGATCAATTCACCAGCATTAGAAAGGAGAGAAAAGAGCAAAAACAACAGTTCACTTTCATCATGTGAGTTACACATCTAAACTCATCACAAGGACAGAAAACTGTGCTGTGGGTGTGACTGTAGATTTTGTTTCAAAGTCTGTTTATTCTATTAATTCAATTGTTGCTTTAGTTCACAAAAATGATACTTATGACATTAATATATTACCTAGAGGTACCAATTCTTAACTGTGTTATTTAGAAGTTTGATTTTCAGAGGTGATTTGGCCACCTTAAACCTGAGTTGACACTTAGTCTGGAGAAGCATAATCCTTGTGTGGATGGACTGTGGCATGTGTGCACACTGTAGTAAGTGTCTGCAGAGGCTTAGCAGCCAAGTAGAAGAGCAGACCTTATTAGCATTCCAGTGTGTAAACGCCATCTGCTTTTCATATTCACAAATTAATTTCCCCTCTTTCTCCTAAGAAATGCAAATGTTCTAATACTGCATGAGGCACCATTTTGTTACCCATCACAGGCATAGGCTGATACAGAGAATGACATCCAGCATCAGACACAAATATGAAGCAGTGTAACAATGTGACAGAAAGTAAAGTACTCGTATAATGTGAAAAGAAATGCAAAAGTTAACAAATACAGCACAAATTTAGATAAACACTATTGCACGGCAATACAAAACTGGGTAAGTATTAATACTAATACTAATATTTTTATGTATATTTGTTGCAGGGACTGCAAAAAAAAAATATCTTGCACTATGACTCCCACACAGCTTGCATGAACAGCACACTGGATGAGTTAGTGAGACCCAAATTGAAACTACGATTAATTATTATTTAACCAGACTTGGTTAAAATAACAATTTTTCTGGGTTCGGTGTTACCATCTTCATCGACTGTGAGGTCCACCACCTCCCCAGCATTCTGACGCAGCGGTTGAATAACGGTGGAGAGTCTGTGACGTCCACGTGGCTCCTGAAGGCGATTCTGGGAGCAACTATTACCCCACATTCGGCCGAGACCCCCCACTGAGCGAGACCTACAGTGAGGGGAAAAAAAGAAAAAGAAAAACACAAGCCTGTTACAACATACAAGAATTTAGCACCACCGGTACTATTCTCACAGCTCACTGAAGCATTTGGTTCATGGGAGCCAGACAAGTTCATTTCCAGGACAGCAGATGCTGCCAGTGTAAAAGTGGACAAGGAAGTAAAAGTGTGATCTGACAAAAGGTTTTAGAACTGGTCTAACTATAAACTAAGTTTAGTGCAGCATCTAAAACAGTGCATGATAGGGGATGTGTTCTACTTGTCAACTACATGTTTAAATGTTAGTGTCCCGCTAGTTGCTCCAGAAATACTAGTCAATGTCTTTTAAATGTTAGGCAGCCATCCGCCACTAGTCAGCAGTACGCCCCTCTGACTCTGTGGCAATAAGCTATAAACAAGCATAGCAGAAAGGAAAACAGATGACAGCCCTGCAACCAGTGCAGTTCTACTGTTCTTTGATCTGCAATATGTGGTAGAGTAAACTGGCTTATCGGCACCTGACCAGAGCAACACAGCCTGCACAGGTGTGTGGACCTGCAGAGAAAGAATGATGCACATTTCTAATGTACCAGCAGCAAACTGATCTGACGTTGTGTGTACAAAATGTTTTACATCATCCAATAAATTTTGCAGTTCAGACTAGCCATTTAGTTTGTTTTTAAATGGGCCTGCTGTACAAATATATCTATTTTCAGTTGTGTTGATTAAAAAATGAAAAATAAATCAAACTACCGGTAAGTGAAAGCTTCTGTCAGAATTAGCAGCTTTAAAAGTGTATTTTAATAGGAGCACTTCCTGGATTCTAACTGTTTATATTTAATGTGTTCTTTGGAAAGGCTATATATAGGTTTAAAAAAGCATTCCAAAGTAATATCTTTTTTTTTTTTTTTACATATTTTTTAGGCTTTTTAGGCTTTATTGGGACAGGCTGGTGGAGATAAGACAGGCTGGGAGAGAGCAGGGGGAAGACATGCAGTAGATTATCTCATGACAGATTTAAACCCAGGCATCAGCATTGGCCTTATGGCACACAGGTTACCTGTTCAACCCAGTGAGCTATACTGGGTGCAGTCTCTTTAAAATGACAATTAAAATGGATTTTCTTATGTTTTGGGGTATGTTTAACCTTTAAAAAAAATTACCTACAGCTTGTTCCATGATCCATGTTCCATTGCATCTAAATCTTCCCATTCTCTCCAACCACATTTTGTTTTCCTTTATTTAAAATTAAATGCTCTGCTTCCCCTGCCCCACCTTTAGGCCCTTTTCTTATCTCCATTTTAATTTTCTCTCTCCAAGGCTCCTGTCGCTCTACCCCATGGCCTCTGAGACTCAAGTGAGAGACCAGGGAGTAGCCACATTTCCCTTCACAGTGCTGTAAAGCTAGGTGATCAGAGGGAGGAGGGCATAAACTCAAGGGACAAGAGTGAAGAAACTACATGGGAGTGCCGTAAAGCTGGATACCATGGAGATCTGCAGCTAGGGAATTTCACTGTGGTTAAATGAGAGATTGAAAAAACAAACAAACAAACAGGAATACAAGGCAGGAGAATGAAAAAAAAAAGTGCTTATCTGAGTGTCAACAGCACAGCCTCATTTAGAGATACATTACATATCAATAATTAACAAGAATAAATCACTTAGAATCACACTTCCCTTTATAAAAAAAAAAATCTAGTTTTGACCCAAGTGGCAACCTATGAGGCCAAAAACTTCAAGATGGCTCCCAATGTTTGTCAGTCCTCAGAGACTCCCATGTTAAAATGGTCAGCTTCAGCAATTACAGAAACTTGTTTACAGTCTGGTACTCAAATAGTTTTGCACCCTATTGATACTTTTGTCCTTTGTGACAAATGTATCCATGACACACCCATCTGGATACTGTTAAAGCTTCAACTAGGGGTGAGGCCACTTGTCTGATATGCTTCACACTGACTAATTCAAATCACTGAACTGAACCTCTCAGCCATGTTTGTGGTCTTGGTGACTTTGGGGGCATTTGTAATAGGATCATATGGCTTGCTGTGAGGTGTATCTTTCATCTTTATTGGTCAGTGCTTCAACTTTAGGTGAGTTAAATTTTGGTATTTCTTTAGTCTGTTTTCTTGGCACTAATTAGCAGATAAATGTGTCTGTGTCTTACACCAGCACAGTTCATGCATGCAGCTTGCTAATAAAGCTAGCCAGCATTAGCTCATAACTTAGTACCTTACTCTCCAGTCTTAATGTGGTCGTCCCTGGCTCTAAATAAAACATGGTAAAAACTGAGAACTAACATTAAAGCTCAAAAAAGCAGAATCCAGAAACCAGTATGCACAGTCATGTGGTCCATCTTTTGTATATGGAATCTATGTTTCTGAAAAGTGGTGTAATCCCATCACGTTACAGTGAAGGAACGTTTCTGTGGCCTGAATACTGAACTGCTAGCTGTTGGAATACATCCATATTACTTGCCAAGGGAATTAGTCATTGCTCTTTGAATGCAGTTCGAATAAACAGACTGTTTGGAATCTGCTATCAGCTCATGCAGAGTTCATCCAAATCACTGTGGCTGTGAATAATGACCACTCTCTGCACCACTTAGTGGACATGCAACTGAACACTTTGGCCAACATCTGTTTGAGCTCAGGACAGATAGAGAAAACTGTTATCACCTCATACCACTATACCTGCATTCTGGTATCATATTAAGATTTTAATTTATTCAGCTCTTCACTTTTTTTGTATTTCTATTAAACTGGGCTCCTTCTTGAGTTTCATTTTAAACTTTCTAGGCTATTTTATTCTGTGACATGTTTTGGCTCCCGGAACACATTAATTTCCCAACTTTTCGTATAAATAAATCATGTCGTATCTCTTCCCTTTGCCACAGAACAAACAGATTAGGTGAATTAGAGACCATTGCTGTAAAATGTTGTTGCAAAATATCTCTTTGTTTTAGCAAAATGTCATATTTCCCTGACCTCATTCTAAAAGATTAAAAAAGCAAATAGAAACTAAAATAAAACCTGAGTAGAGCAGCTAGATGGGAATTATTCAAACCAGGAATAATATAATAAAAAACTGAGCAAATACTGTATCAATCATTTTTTTAAATCCTGCTTTTTTTTAATGCCAAGCCATTTTAATAAATAAGGTTTTAGTGTGCATTGTAAAGATAATACGACCACCACAGAGCCTTGATTTAATCAGCACTCTGGGATCACATGAAGTGATACTGAGACAAACTAACTCCAGGGAAGAAATGCAGCAAGCCCTGAAGGTCGGTGAAACTACCAAATTGCCAAATACCATAAAATTATGGGAGTGTATCAATGAAAACTAGTGCCATTTAAACAGCAAAATACTGGTCAAATCAAGCGTTTACTACACTTTCTATAAAGTGAACTAGTACATAAAAAGCATTATTATTCCTAATTTCACTTTTAGAGCCTGCATGTTTTGCATTAATACTTTAAAGATTATTATGTAATATTTTGGACTGGCTCAAATTCAGTTTTTGAGGTAAAAGAAAACAGAATTAAGAGATGGTTTTGTTTTCATTGCTCAACTGTGACACAGGAAACGCTTTTCTCACTGCTGTTTGTGATGAGGGGGATTCCCATTAGCTCATACTGTCCTTGTCCAAATCAGCTTCCTTTGGGACACACTGCACAATACAACAGAGGGGGAAGCTTATTAAACTTCATACTTCACACATTGCTATGACACACATTTCTCGCCACAGAACAGTGAGGATGGTGTCTGTGGGTGGAGGGAGTACACGGTACTTGTGCTGGGGTCTAATTGGCCAGTATCCTCAAGGAGCAGGACTTGCCACTAGGGATAGGCTCCTAATTAAGCAGCCCTGGGATTATTTTGTAAATATCTGTTTACCACTGTGACTCCTTGAGGGTAGGTGGTGGTGGGTGGGGGGTTGCAGCAAAGAGGAAAACAGTACATTGTAAATATGAACACTATGGGAATGGGTAGCTTGGCAATGCTGTGGTTGTGCCAAACCAGAGTGTTGAGAGACACACACCCCAGGGATGAGAGGAGAGCTGGGGTTCTGTGCACTGCGGCAATGTAAACTGCTGGGACTAATGCTATGGACAGCTAAGGCTGGGAGTTTGGGAGTTAAAGGGAGGGGACCACACAAGGCCAAAAGTAGTGTCTAAGAGGGGGTAAACAATCTGAGGCATCAAGCTTTGCATTGACAACACTATTGACTTTGTCTTCATAATTTAGGCTTTCCAACTTTCAGCCCAGAGTACTTTCAGGAATCCTGCACGAACATAACCCTCACAGGGAGTCTCATGATATTTACAGCCCTCAAAATTTGCATGCACTGAGCTGATCTGCAGAATCACGGCAGGAACTCATCAAGGCCTTTTTTTAATTGATCAATGTCAGCTATATAATCCTTGTTTATTGTAACTTGCTGTGCTCTGGGAGAACCAGCTGCCAAACACAGCCCACAGTGCACTGTTAAAACACTGGAATTTTCTCCTGACGCACAGATTTACAATTGAGTCAATTGCGAAGCCTCATGAACAAATAACTGCCAGCCGTTCAAATTCAAGATGAGAACACTGACAACAAGTCAAATCAGCAATGTGAAAGGCAAGGGTTAAACATGGAAACGCTTTCCTTAATTTTAGTGGGGTTTTTTCCTTATGTCTTAAGTGCTACTGTGGGTTTAAACCTGAATTTGGACAGCCACATTTTGCACAAGCTGTGAGGTGAAAAGACGCTGTCCAGCCCTGTATGGTTTTACTTACTAGGCTCGTTATTGGATTATTTTTAGCTGTTTTAATTTAGATTTTAGTGTTTAATGTTCTGGCTGCTCTAATACTATAATTTCCCAGTTTTTGGAATAAATAAAGTATATCTTGTGCTATAGACGTTATACAAGACAGCCACTCTCCTGCCCATAGAAACTGTTTATGTAAAAAAAACCATAACACACAATTAAATAAGTCACATCAGACGCAGCCAATCAACCAACAAACCAAGAAAAAGAAATGTATGTGGGTTTGTGTATGCATGAATATTGTGCCTATACTGAAATAAACTGCACATTCTTAAATTGGACCACTGGCAGTGTGAACAAAGATTTCATTGCTCATTCTGCTGGTCTTTAATTCTCCGCCCTCCTGCTGCCCATCCCCCTTTCAGCAGAGCTCATCTCTACACTCTCTCGCGAGACAGGACATCTTTGAAAGTGAGGAAAACAGGCAGACAGGCCATGACATCCCGGGCTGGGTGTACTCACTTCCAGGAACTATTTTTCATAGATTACTGATAAGACTAATATGAAATGTAAGAACAGGGAAAAATGTGGTTAAAGAAAGAAACACAAATGAGACAGATGGAGAGTCAGAGGTTTCTGAACTAAGCTGCATAATCGCCTGGATGAGGAGACAAGAAGTCATATGAGAACAGAGAGAAAATATTCTACACGGGGTGAAGAAAATGGAGGTGGATGTGGTGGGCTACACCTTCTATTGCTCTCAAATGTTACATATTTAAAGGTTCAGCTAATAAACATATCTATGATTTAGTGTTTAATTCTATGTTTTATATATAAACTCTTAAATCCATGGTGTAAAAATATCGCCAACTTCACTAATTAACATTAGTCCATATCTGCAAGGCTTGACAATTATGTACAGAGATTTGCCAATCAGGCTAGATAATTCAGTATAGCTGTGGGGTGGTTTTGTGTGTGTGTGTGTGTGTGTGTGGGGGGGACAGCAGGTCATGAACTCATCGAATGGTTGGCAGTTCGACTCTTGACTTAGGCAAGATACTGAACTCCAAGTTGCTTTCGGTGCAAAGTGAATGGTAGGTAGAAAGAACTTGCATGTAGAAAATGATTGTAGGACTGTGCTTATGAATGAGACATGCTGTATAAAGGGCTTCGAGTGCTCATATAGAGTGGAAAACCACTATAAAAAATAGATATTTAATATGTTTCCTCACATACAGACTTTACTTGGGTGAGCTGCCTAGGTATATCAACAGCCAAACATTATATTTTGCAATGAGCCCACTGTAGCGTTTTATTTCTTGTCCAGCCAAGAGAACTATGCCTTTCACAACTTCTATAATTGTGAATAATTCCCATCACTGCCAAACAGCTAATTCTGTCACTTCCCACCTTGTATTTTATATATCAGCAGGCTAGCCAGTTTGGCGCTGCTGCAGTCCTTGATAAAATTTTGCTGTCTCTCTAGAAAGTCTCTAATGCAGTCGGGCAAAGTCCAACTCCAGTGTAGTGGACTGCAGCTGGAGAACCACTCTAAACAACAACAATAGGTGCAGAACTGGTTCATGCACCACAATGCTGAGAACTAGAACTTTCTCAACATGCATTCCAGGTTGGTGAGGCTGGACTCCATCCTCAGGACCAGAGATATAGAGAGGTACAGAATGGATGTGATCTCTCATGATAACGCTCTATTGGTGTAAAATAAAGTCTGGACTACTCTATGATAATCTAAGTAAACATGATTTTTTTTAGAATAATTCTGTGGTATCGGGTTGTCATTTGTGTTGGTAATTTAGTATCATATAAAAAAAGTTGCATGATCAGTGACTTTATTTTGTCTCTGCCACTTAAACCATTCGCCTATGTGACAGGCTAACTATAAACCTTTAGTCATGCAATTGGTTCACCTCACAGTACGCTTGACAGTTCTAGAAAGAGTTAAATGACAGAAGCACGGAGTAGGTGGCTTCAGAGTGATGTGGGTTCGCAGCTATAAACATGAAGGCATGCAGTTCTACCAAGACTGGTTACTCTGGGCAATGTAAGCAGAGTTATGGAATCTATGAGCAAAGAAATCCATTCAAGTGCTTTACTCCACCCCCACCCTACAACTTATCTTTAAACACACGCAATGACCAACCTGCACTTACTCCTTTTTCTAGTTCTGTCACAATGGCTACACCAACATGAAGACACTAACACAGCCAATTGTATCTTTAACTCTTGGGTAAAGTCTTATAATACATTTTAAACTATCCTCACTATGTATTATCATAGTTTAAACCATAAAATAAAAAGTTTAACAAAGAGATTTACTAAATCTGGGGTTAACAGCATCTTTTTGAATATTAAGCTAGGAGTAAAGCCACATCCACACATAAAGCAATTTCCTCGTCTGCAGCTGATATTTGGACACTAGCAGACATTTCAGGCTCCGGGTAGTCATCAATCACACAGACTTAGAGACAGGATGGCAACCCCCTGGCAATCTCTGGTTACTAGGGAAAAATGTATATCTTCTTACTGGGTGGCAAACGGTTGCTGGCTGTCGCTAGGTAAAATGGTTGCAAACAGGGAGTTGCACCAAAGACCTCGTTGTGATTTGCTTTGGTTGTTAGCCACAGCACCCATAGTTTGCATGGAAGACACTGACTTGACAGCAATCACTCGCTATTTACTCACTGAGCTAAAACCTGAAAACTTGGAAAAGTACAATTGAACTTGGCAGTAGTTTGAGTGTTGAGTGTTTGTAGACAAGTTGGTGTCTTCCATGAAAACTACTAGCAACCAAGCAACTGCAAGAAGATTTTCAGTACAGCAACTACCAACAACCTCCAGCAACCAGTTACCAATCAGTTGCAAAATATACAATTTTCTCTTGTGAACAGGGTTACCTGGCAGATCTCTAGGATTGTGTCAATCAACTCAGAACCGGTCAGATAACACATATTTTTCCCTAGCAACCTGTGGTTCAACAAACAGTACCAGTCTCTAGGCCTGTGCGACTGGGGCTTACCTTCTAATGTATTTACCGCCCCCTCATATGTCAACAACACCCTTCACTCCCATTGGTAGTCAATCCAGTAGCTCATCTCAAACTTAAGGAGTTATTACCTAGTCTGCTTAGAGACACGATGAGGATGTAGCTTGGCCTCTAAGTTTAGTGCATGCATGTCTCAAGTTATTCTGCCACGCTGACCCACATGGACACTTTGCATACTCATGGTGGTGAAAATTACAGCAGTAGATCAGTAGATTTTATGTAACTTTGCTAACAAACAGTACTGATAGCAAGCTCCTTTCTTGACTCATGGTTCAGCAGAGCAATAGGCTAAGTGAACTAAATATCTCACAATCATGGAGCAAACTTAATTATTTTTCAAGTTACTCAATTTAAGCTGCTTAACCTAAGTCCACCTAAAAACCTTAAGAATTCAAAATTGTTACAGTATAAATAGTCAGGGTCACATTAATTTAAGATCCTATTTTACACCACGCAGCACAGATCATGCACCCTTAAGCTGAATCACAGCTTCATTTCATTGATTAGTGATAAAGCTGGGGTACCTACCTGAATCCATCTCCGACTGTAACGATCTCAACCTCACTGTCAGTTGAAGTGACGTTGATCTCCTCACTTGCAGGAACAGCAGGAGCAGGAGCTGGAGACGCCTCAATCACCACCACATCTTCATCCAGAGCACCTGAATAAACAAACAGAAGTTAGTACAGCACTTAAATAGACCAGACACCACCAATCTGACAAATGCAAAGACAGCATTGAAGTACAATAAAACAAACAGCATAAGTTAAATATAGGGCAACAGTTTCATGCATAAAAAAAAAAACAAAAAAACATTTGTTCTTTTTCTAACTTCACTCGGTGTTTCACGATGGGAATCGTCTTGGCGTGACCAACTATGGAAGCTCCAATGACACCACGTCTATTCAATTCAATATAGCACTAAATCACAACAAACAGTCCCCTCAAGTTTAAAGACTGAAACTGGAAAACTGTGTTCAGCGATTTTCTCCTCTATGGGACACCTGAGAAGTGTTAAACAGCTTGATGTAGTTTCTCACAGGGAGAAAGCGAGAATGAGTTGAGAGAACCTGGTCAGCCATGTTAGCATGAGGGGTGAAATCCTGAGCATGCCTCGACAGGTCTGTCGCGGTAAGACATGGTGTCATTGGAGCTTCCATAGTTGGTCACATCAAGGCAATTCCCTTAGTAAAACACCTTACTTTGTTATCAACAAACCAGGGATTATATTAAGTAACCCAACGTTCAGGATCACTGGGCACAAGAGAAAGCTAATTAATGCAACAGATCCCACACCATCTCTACTTATACTTACATATACTGACATAAAATCAGGTGTGTCCGCAAAGAGTTAATGGTTGCAGTGAGACATCAAAAGGAAGAAATCAGAAGATATTACAAATACAAATCTGGATTATTTAAACCCGATATGCTTCTTTATTTAACGTTATGATTTATATGTATTGTATGTGGTCACCGGCACTCAATGAATAACACTCAAGGGGTCTTGTGTGGGCACATGTATTAATGCCACCCACATCATACTCAAGAAATCCAGTGCATCATAGGCACTGCTGAAACAGGTTAGTCACGGCAAACTAATTGGAGAGAACTGCATCATTCTCCTCACCCTTCCTAATGGCACCAGTGCCGCTGCCATGTGAGGGTAATGACAGCAATGTCTCCCCAAACATGGATTGATTTGAGGGTTAACTTCGGACTTGAAGCTGTAACTTTGTCCCCACTAATGATGAGGACAACTTATAAGCCAGAGACATGATTATTTCTGCTTACAGTCCCGTGCCTGTTTATAATTATTGCCACAATTCCTCAGTGTAAGTCAAGAGTTGCTGACTCATGCATTGGGTGTTTCACTCAAACTTTCAAGTTCCCTCCCACATGGTTAAGCCTTCCACATAAATGGCATATCAAGCCTACAGCATATAGCACATTTAACTAACACCCTATTAACTCTAAGGACTGAAATTCAAATATATTTGTAAACGTGACCCAGTGGAAATTATTTAAGAGATTTTAAAATAACCAAGACCTGAAATTCTTAAACTAATGCTCGTTGACTTTACTTAGAGCTAGATTATATTTGTGCACTTTGTTTGCTTCAGTGTCTTTGTTCATATCACCAAGTGACTTACTGTGCTACTAAAGTCTAATTCCCCAGTGTGATTTCTATTCCTACTCTCTCATGAGAACTGCTGCTTAGCACCTTCTGCAAATCTACCTGCCTGGCACTCAGGTGAAGCCTTTATGTACTCAAAAAACAACAACACTTTAAGTTGGTAGGAAACTGTAATCAATATGTGCAGTGTTTATTAAGGTAAAAACCACCTTGCATTACTATTCCTAATAAAAACAAACACAACAGTCTGAAGACATGTAACATTCTTGAGACAATTTCAGAGTTCGATCTGTGTTTAAATCAGTAATTTAGCAGAATTTCATTTCATGTAGAAACATCAATTGGAGCATAAGCTGCAGTGAAAATAATTGGGTTAAAATATTATTTGCCTATTTTAATACACTGCATAAAATTTAACTCTTATCTCTATACATCACAAACCTACTTCAACTCTGGACAAGGAAGGTTTCATCACATGCCTCCTTGCTTTCCCCTGCTGTAAACAAATGCCCTGTTTTTCCTCTGAGACCCACTGTTTCTATGCAAAGGCTGCTGCTCTACAGTGTTTGAGTTTTCTCTCACCTGCCTCCCACCACAGAGGAACAGTAACTAACTTTCCATTCTCCCCTAGGGCCACAGCAGCAGAAATATCACTGAGGCTAAATAGCTACATGAAAGAAACAATGAACGAAGGTGGTGGTGGGGCTTTTTAAAGGATTTCATTCTCACATTTGCGGAGAACCAGAGTAGAAAGTTATGGTTTGAATTTAGTAGCTGCATAAACCAGAACAGGTACAGAGCGCAGCAGTTTTGGTTGCCATTTCTCGGTTGTAGGGCGCGTATTATTCTTTCTTCAGTGCTGCCTAATATTCTTATGTTCCAACATTTATCACATTTATGGGACACTATAATTCAAGTCAAAAACTATAATAAAGTTCATTTCATTTTGTGGTTTCCTTTCACAGCAATGGGACATGCCAGTAAGCCAGAATTAAATCTTCTGTAGAAGGAAAACCTGTAGACTCTGGTCCAGTTTCAGAAAACAGAAATTAACAGGGTTTTCAATTTGCTCATGTTAGTCTCATTTAGCCATGCTGTGCCAAGCCATGATTTTCCTACAGCCTCACAGCAGGGGCTAGCCAAGCAGCTGCAGTCCCTCTTTGTAGCAGGGCAGATGAAGGCCTCCTTCTCTTAAAGGTACTGTACTGGTTGTGTGTAGGTGCTACGCAGAGCTTTTCCAGACCCACATCTAAACATAGCACAAAAAGTAAGATTGTTACAAAATCTTTTGTAAAAATGCTTCTTAGCAATAAACCTTATACCACTGGAAAACCTGTTCATTTGCCCTTAAATGCTGCTGCAACTGATCATTTTGGGCCTGCTGTTCGTGCCACATTTGTAAGGAAAATACATTTGTGGGTCGAGAAGCAGAGTTGAGTATGTGGGTTGCACCCATGAAAAACTTGCCAAATTTTCTCTGCCAATGCCAAACAGCTTATTCTGTTATTGACTCTTCTTTTGAGCTTTTGGTACCCCAGGTGCCGGGACTCAGGCTTGCCATCATTACAAGCAAACTCAATGCAGAGATATTGAAATGAGATTCTGAAAGCAGTGGCAATCCCCATAACTCCACAGTCTGTGAATAAACACTATCCCCTAAGACCAAGATTTATTATTAGAATTATTATAAGAATTGGTACAACAAAGAAATAATGGACCAAATACAGATTTCCTTACTTTTTGTTCTAAGTTTACATGCCATAGTGGTCTGCTGTTTATGTGGAGCAACCAGTAACACTGACTCTTGCTCATGTTTAGGTTTTTGTTAAGTTTTTAGGTTAGCTCAAGCTGCAGAGAAAACACAAGTTGAAATATACAAAGAATATCTTTGTAGTGGAGTGAAACAGTGTTAACAGCAGCTAAACAGCTTCTAAACCACACTTTTGGTCTGTTTTTTGCCAGTCATTCTCTTCATGGTGATTTCCACTCATTTTCCCTTTTCAAGCCATTCAATTCAAGCTTTCAACCTACACGCAGTGTCACTGCCATTGATTGACGCACTTTTGGCCATTTGGAGGACAGTATGCAAGTGCATCCTCAGAGCCTCTGCACTGGCTGAATTTGCATTATCCTCTTTACCCAGCCAAAGAGCTACACAAATGGACACAAATATGGTGCCATAAATCTGGCTTTAGCTGTGTCCTGAGACTGTGCTGGACACTACCGCAAGGGCTCTGTAAAGTGATTGGGCTCAGTGCTCAGCACTTTTGTAGCTTCTACTTGAACCTCTGTGGTTTAGGTTTGTTTCAGTCCAGTATTCCTGTTTGTACTTTCAGATTGCAAGCCAGGGCCACCATGGACATCTGGGTTAAACAATGCTTATAGTGATCAGCAATGGCTGACCATCCATCTCCACTGTTATATTACGTCAATTTTATAATTATTATAAGATTTATAATACACTGAATCTGCATTGCTATACCTTCACGTTAATCTCTACATATAACCTTGCAACACAGACGTGTTTGGGGATATACATGCACATGTTCATGCTAGATTTCAACAAATGTTAATGTGTGCGTATTTAGTAGCTACACTGATCCATCATTGTCATCAAATGAAAGAAAACAGGAGGATATTTCTGACTGCTGATTTGATTTATAAATTACACTGTAATGTGACAGTGTGGTTTGAGAGACACTCGTTTATCTTGTCTCCTTAACCTTTTTTTCCCCTCACCAGGGCGTTTTTTAATTACACAATAACACAAAAAAATAAGAGCCAGCAAATGCTATGACAATACCATTTGAGCTGTTCAGCTGATATCTGTCCACTTATGCTAAATCATTATGATTGGATAAATCAATCATCTCTTCCTACTCTAAGTGAGAAATGAGCTCCCAGTGTGTTTCTCTCCCAGCCGTGCACTGTTGCAATTTTTTTTTCACACCGAAAAAAAGGGGATAGGTTTACCATAATGGGTGCACATTAACCCCCTCTGCCACCCTACCCTGGCAGCGATGCTATTGTCCATAGGTGATTCCACAATTCAATTATGAAGTAGGAGGCCCTACCCCTTACCATTACCTGGCCGTTACCAAAACCTAGCCACCAAGATTGTACCAAAAGGTTCATATCATGCCAGCAAACCTAAAGAACTAGTGGCTCAACCATGGAAATAAGTGAGATGGTTTACATCAGACTTGTACAACAGATAATTAGATCCTGATTGTGCAGTTTGAGGGAACTGGGACTCTGTAATATACAGGAGTATACAATTCTCGAGTCAGTCCTCATTTCTTTATATTTTGTTAGGAAAATTGGAAATAGCTGCAACAATTTACCGAAACAAATATACACTAAAATAAAATATATGAAGCCAAACCTGAGTTCTTCAGCACAGCCTGAACTCTTTTAGACAGTTTTCTTTTAATTTCTTTAAGCAGTCTTCAGGAATAGTTCTCCGGGCTTCTTGGAGAACATTCAGAGCTCATCTCTGGATGTTGGCTGTCTTTTGTTCTGCTCTCTCTCATCTTGACAGCCACCCTTCCACTGAGACCATTCTGATGAAGCGTCAATGAACAGTAGATGGATCAACTGAAGGGCCAGATGCATCTCTCAGGTCCTGTCAGGACTTTGCTGGATTTTTTCCTATTTCTTAAGGACATGACTTTCAGATATTGTTCATCTGCTGTATAGTTTTTTTAGGCCTGCCACTTCTTTCTTTTGTCCTCCACTTAACCTGCCTAACCTATAGGACATTTACACCAAGCAGTGCAGGTTAAGGGCTATGAAGATCCTCAAACAGCACAGACACCCCAGACACTCTCTTCTCCCTGCTCCCAACAGGCCGGCATCACCGCTGCCTGAGGACTAAGACTGAAAGGTTGAAGAAGAGTTTTTATCCACAAGCCATCTGTCTGCTAAACTCTGAGCCCTGAACAGCACTATTACTTCACAATGTAAATTATTATATTATTCAATTTTTCTATGTACAGTGTATAGTGTGTATGGTGTGAATTATTTTTATTCTTCTTATTTATAAATTTTTTTGACTACTCATCGGCTGCAGGTACAAAATAAATTTCACTGTGCATTGTACTGTGTATAACTGTGCATGTGACGAGTAAACCTTTTATCACTTGTCCAGTTTCCTCAAATTTTTACAGACACACTACACACCACACTGAGAATCATCTTGTTGGTGCAAAAACACTATTTTGGCATATTTTATAGATTGAACTATAGAAATTGTAAAAGATTATGTGCTTTTGCGACAGGCTGCTACTAACAAAGTGCCAAAAGATACAATCTAAAATGGGTTCTCTGCTAAGTTTTCTGATATGTGGAGGCACAACATTGGCTCATCCTTTCAGTTAGATGCCTTTTATGCTTGAAAAATGCTTGAATAATTCATAGGCCAGTGAAAAGTGGTTCAACAAACAAACAAAAGGTTCCTTAGGTCAGGTATAAGGTCCTTAATGAAAAGGAGTGATAAAGGAACCAATGACCAAAGAAAAACTTAGAAAAACCTTCAGAAAGCCTGGAGAGCTTTTGCTAAAGACTACTTTGAAAAATTACAATATAGTCTGGCACTTTGGAAGCAAAATACAAAGAAATGAGGTGTTATTCAAAACCAGTCCTGCACGCTTATTAAGGTCATTTAAATAGTAAAACAAAAAAATAATCTACCACACTAACAACCTTTTTTGTGTTAAAAAGCTGTCACTGCAAGCTACACGACACATGTTGACCTCATGAGCCATTTCTGTTTTTCTGTTCTGCTTTTCAGTGCATATTAATTTAACATTGCATCAATGTACTTCAATTAAAATATGGTAATTCATGCTGGGTTGCTTTGCAGCATTAGATATCACAGTCCGTGTGATGTTTAGGAGGAATAATTTCAATTATACTGTTACAAGTTTGGTGATTTTTTTTTTGTAAACAAACAGCAGAAAACAACATATTACATAATGGAAAATGAATGCCCGTGCTGTGGTGTATTATTTTGCCTGCTGATGCTTACAAAACCCATGTTGCCCCATGTCCTGTGTAAACAATCTAAACTTATTTACAGACTGTTTACTGAATAAATTATTCCCTAAATGGGTAATTCATTAAGTACTAAAACTTACAAAGTAAGGGTTTGTGATTACCTGAGACCACAGCAGCACTGTTCGGCTGGCTGCTGGTGCTGCTGACATCTACATACATCTCATCTTCGGCTTCAGTAGATGAGTCAGAGGACAAGTCACCGCTCAGCTCCTCGCTGGAACTGGTGCTATGGTGTAGAGCATACTTCTTACGTGCAAACATTTCACGATTCTTCCTCTGCTGTAGTAGTCGCTCCTTTTGCTTCTGAGTCCGCTGACCTCCTCCAGGAGCTGTTTTGACAAAGCGTTTCCTATGCAGAGGCCGCCGGCTACTCAGACACGGTCGCTTTAGCAACACGGGTTCAGCATCAGACCGAACCCACTTATGAGCACGACTGCCCCGAGTTCGGCCCAGAACAGGGCGCAAGCCGACTCCAGTGGCTCCACCTGCTGTCAAGGAAGGAGCCTTGTGTTGGCCTCCTGTTGCTCCTGCTTCCCCCTCGTCTTCTGAGCTAAGAGTTTCCGAGTCCCCGAATCGCAGGCTGGATGAAGGGGAAGAAGCACAGTCACTAAAAGAGGACTCATGATTATGCTCATCCTCACTGGGTTGCTGTAAAAGTTCTACTCTGGGACGCTGAGGTGCCAGCGAACTTTCACTGATGTGGCCCTCCTTCAGCGAGCAGTCTGATGGGCCTGCCTGTTGGCCTTTTCGTTTTCTACGCCCAGGAAAGTTCCGTTCTGAGTCTCTATGTGTCCCTGTGTCCCTCAGGGGCCGATGCCTGGACTCACAAAGGGTTTCAAAATCGCTGCCAGCCTTTCCAATCACCTCCATGTTGTTAGGGAAGCTCTTGGCTGCCTCCATGGGTTCAGGGTTCACCAGTTGCTCCTTCATATGCTCCTGTCTGCTGGCGGCCTCAGGTGGCACCTCACTCTTCATGGTGGCAGGTCTGACCTCACAGGGCAAAGACCAAGTGCACTTGCATTAATTCCTAGCCCTTTCACCACTGCATGTCACAAAACCTAGGAAAAAAGAAAGATGAAAATAGAAGAGTTACACAAGCCAATCTTAAAAAAATGAAAACGTAAAAGAGCATTGACATCGCAATGTTGGTCTGACGGATGAGCTATTAATAGTCTATGTTCTAATTTATTCTTTAAACGCAGTGTTGAATTTAAATGTGTGTTTACTGTAAATACATTAAAAGTCCCAAGAAGTTCCATCAAATATCAGGCAGTTTCTAATGATGAACTTGACTATAATGGGTCATGCTACATAAGACAATCTGATCATGTATTAAACGAGCGCTTCAGTGTGCTTCAAATATGAGTAGGGTCTGTCTGATAGAATCATAAACAAGATTTAAACTGGAGTAAAGGTAAATGTTTGTTTTATACATCTAGAAGGGATAGCTGGAGTGGGAAATACAAAAGAAGCAGCTATTGATGGACTTTGGTGCAGCCTCTGCAGCCTATCCTATAACAAACACGATATAAATTACTATAATTATTAAATCTAAATCTTAAAAAAAACTTCTAGGCCCAAACACAGATAAACATGCAGATATTGTATGTAACATAAAAGAGAGTCAATAGATGACTTGTCCATTCATGGTGTCAGAAAAATAGAAAAATAAAGATTCCTTAATTCAAGTGAACACCCATTAAAGCTGAAATAAAAACAGAAAGTCTGAGAATATTTCTATTTGGATACTTTAATAATGAGTCAAGTATATCCTGAAGACAGCTGTCAACACATTCTTTAAACACTCCTAGCATTAAAACAAGACATTGTCTTTGTAGCATTCACTGTTTCTTTATTCCAACCCAACACGAGCTTGTGACCACAGCTAGACTAGAGCTAGATTTCCTGACTCAGGAGGACATCCTGGAAGCCCATGAATGCAGATTTACACAAGAACAATTCTATGAGGATGTGTCATAATTCTTAATATCTTTGACCAGATGCAGACTTTTTTTTTAAAAGTAGATTATATGATAACTGCAGCACGGTGGCGCGGTGGTTAGCACTGCTGCCTCATAGTTTGAATACCATCTGGAAGGCCTGGGTTCAATTCCACCTTGGCCTGGCCTCTCTCTCACTGTGTGGAGTTTGCATGTTCTCCCCGTGTCTGCGTGGGTTTCCTCCGGGTACTCCGGTTTCCTCCCACAGTCCAAAGACATGCACTTACTGGGGTTAGGTTAATTGGCCAATCTAAATTGCCCATAGGTATGAATGAGAGCATGATTGTGTGTGTGAATGTTGTCTGTGTCTCTGTGTTGGCCCTGTGACAGGCTGGCGACCTGTCCAGGGTGTACCCCACCCTCGCCCTATGTCAGCTGGGATAGGCTCCAGCTCCCCCCGCGACCCTTCAAGGAAAAAGCGGAAGCGAATGGATGGATGGA
>VUQJ01034208.1:0-10704 GCA_015108635.1 Andinoacara biseriatus | reverse complement strand
AGCCGCTTCTCTTGGTCCACTGAGGGACAACTTTAGCTTTAAAAAACGTTCTGATAGGACTTTGGAAAAGACTGCTGTTGTATCCAGTAGTTGAAGCTACAAATGTGGGAGGAAACCGGAGTACCGGGAGGAAACTCCCGTAACACGGAGGTTAGCACGGAGGTTAGCACGGAGGTTAGCACTGCTGCAGTTAGAATAACCTCTGAAGGTCCTGGGTTCGATTCCACCTCGGCCTGGGCCTCTCTGTGTGGAGTTTGCATGTTCTCCCTCTGCGTGGGTTTCCTCCCACATGTTCAAAGACATGGAGTTAATGTCCAAAATAAATATAATATAATGGTGTCATCATTATTGTCTAGTGTGCTGTTTACATTCATTTTTTTTATTTTTCAAATAAGTTAAACAATCAGGGGTTCCTGAAATACTTGAAATCTGAATAATTATAACAGCACTTTGTCCAATCTTTTGCTTTAATAACAAAAAGAATTGTTAAATTAAATAATAAACATGTTTGTTGTTAAGCATATACGTCTATTCATTCAAAATTTTAGTAGCAAAACGATTTGTTGGTTATTTCTTTTGCGATTAATTATAGACCCTGTAATTAACTCGATTAAAATTTTTATTCGACTCCCGGCCCCAATATATATATATATACACACACACACACACACATATGTGTCACCCTCAGGAGTGTATTTGGAACAAATCTGGGCTCTTCTGTGACACCTGGGACCCGTATTGTTTGACCTCATTTGCTGTGCAGCCTTTCTGACTGGTCTGCTTTCTCTGCATCGTCAGTGTGCACGCTGCAAAGAGAGTAGCAGGGAATTTGACTCCCACAATCTAAATATTAATTTTGTAATGGAATTGTTTGTTTGTGTGTGTGTGTGTGTGTGCGCGTATATGTGTTACCAATATGAAGAAGCACAAATTCCCTCTGGTGTCTTTTATGTTTCAGCACACAACAGCACTGGCTAATGTTTTAGTGAGCAGATGACAATCCAACATGGCAACACACAATTAAAGCGTTAATAAATGAGGACACAAATACCAGCAGCACCAGGGTGACATGGAACAGAATGGGGGTGGTAAGTGACATATCGAGGATACTGCACCTACATGTTGGAAACAGACTAATGAGAAGCGATTTGGGGTTGGCCCAACATATAATTACCATCCCCACCTCTCCTGTTCAATGAGGCCTGAGGCCTCCTGGGAGAGGCCTATTTCAGTCAGGTAATGGAGAGCCCATGCCCAGGAGCGGATGATCAAATTGTCTGCAGCAATCTGCTTTTTTGCTCTCGTGATTGTCCCCAAAGACCTAAAGAGCTGACCCAAGGATTTCATTCCCTTTTATTAGAGTCAAGCCAGCTTTAGAAACAAAGCTCCCCCCCAACATCACAGTTGTTGCATTGTGGCAGAGGAGTGCAAGTTTGTGTGCAAGTGTTGGAAATGGAAGCCCAACGTCACTGTGATTTATGTGTTGCTAACAGGACTCTAATAAAGTTGTTCTAACAAACACACAGTTGGGGTGTGAGGGGCCAGTTCTGCTGCTGGGAGAGGAGCATGCGTGCGTTAATGTGCCAGAGACATGGAGAAAACATCCATCCATACAGTATATGTTTGTACATGATGATCATTAAATTACTGTTTGGGTTTTTTTCTGGTGATATCTGTGGTCGCACTGAACTATAAGACTCTGATTACAACGTGGATTCCCATTTACTAAAATAGTTTGAGACAAGTATGCAAGCAGCCAAACAGTTACATAGTGAAGTAGAAGGCGAAGGTGAACCGTGTTGGGAGTGTGCACCACTCCCCTCGTTATGTGGCTGGCTGTTCTTTCTCATACGCTTCAAAATTGGCAGGTGTGTGTTTTGGGGGACCCAAATAAGTGCAGTGACAGTTTTGAAGTACTTGGGTAAGTACTTCTCATATTTTGCCAAAAATAAAAAAAAATTGTTTCATTTTGACTGTGTCCTCTAGGTGTGACTGCTGTCCTCCTCTGTGTGGAGGACAGCGTTACGTGTATCACATTCCAAAGTAACACTTTTCTGTAATCACATCATATCAAAATAGTTCATCAGGGCACGAGCACTGAATCACAGACACGTTGTTGCACTTTTGGAGGAGCTTGAGACTGAACATGGTGACGTGCAGTAGGTTACCACCCAGCTGTATGATGGGGCAGCCTAAAAAGAGTATGAGAGCAGAAATTTGAGTTTTGTGAGAAGCCCAGCCGTGACCCTGAACTGGATAAGTAAAGGAAAATGGATGGATGGATTCCTGGGTTTCTTGGAGGTAAAGAGCAGTGGGATGAGCTGTGATGAATAATTTCAAAGTTTTTGGCCAAGAGTTGTATTCGGTTATGCTTTCACAGCATCCAGTAGCCCATAGATGAAGCACAGCTCATGTCATACTCAGTTTAATGATGGAGGCATGGCTGTTGTTGTACATGCTGACCTCGTTGGTTTGGGAAGGACTGATGTGAAGTCAACTATGAAAAAGAAGGTTTTCTCCCAGATTTTACATCATAGCGAGGCAAGTTTTCGTTGTTAGCATTAACGCTGCTCTTCAGGCTCACTTCATGTGTTTTTATGTTGTTTTTAGCAGCAACACAGGTTAGCTGTGTGTGTATTGTGTGTGTGATTACTGCTGTAAGCTTTTGAAACAAAAACTTTATATATAGGCGTTAGGATGTCTCATTCTTAGGTTTTGTGTTATTTTTGGAGCTTTTAAATTTTGAGTCTGTATTTCTGTTTAGGTTTTTCTGTTATTCTACAGTTTGAAGTTTAGGATCTTTTATTCGGGATCTCATTATTTTATAGTGAGTTGGAAAACAGAGTCTGATTTATGTGTTTACTTTAATCTTTACCTTACTTACTTTAGTCCCATTTAATCCTATGGAAACTTTTCATCTTTGCATTACCTTCTGTTCTGATTTCTGTCTCAAGTTTATTATTATCGCCTTCTCGCTGTTATTTTGGATTGTGTATTAGTGTGAGTTTATTGCATCTGTGTTTAAGAAGTTTTCTTTTGGGTTATTTCCTATTAAATTTGATAATTAGTTGAGTTTTAATTCCTACTTGTGATTGCCATGAGAACTTCAGGCAGTTCCTCATACACCATCTGTCTCTATTCTCCAACCAGCCCTCTGTGTAGATGTAGTCCTGTTTGTCATTGTCAAATTGTCGGCTGTTTCATGAGTTTCTCATGTTAACTTTGCTGCGTTACTGTTTGTAGTCAGTTTTTTTCACTTTTTCTGTGTCTTAGATCATTCAGCTCACACGGACATTTTATCTGCTTTTATAATAAATGCAGGTCTACAAATGGACCTGCATTTATTCCAAAAAACGGAGCTGTATACAGGTCTATTTGTGTACTAAAACCCAAGATTGTCACGTAAGCTGACAGGATGAAGATGATAGAACTGGATTCTGACTTCAGCTTCAAGACTCACAATTATCACACAACTGCCTTATTTGAGCTTCTCTGACACAGAAACACCTGTTTAAAAGTACAAGAAAGCTCCTTGGAAGCAAAATATAAAGAAATGAAAGGATGACACCGTACTTTAATAACCAGGGTGTGTAAATAGCTTAACAGTCAATTAATTTGATCTTAAGCAATAGTTCTCCAGGCTTTCTGAAGGTCTTCCAAAGTTCTTCTTTGGATATTGGCTGCCTTTCACTAATTTTCAGTACGATCCCTGTACCTGATCATTTTCAGATGAGCCACTTACGACTGACCTCTGAGTCATTCAAGCATAAAAAGGCACCAAACTCAAGGGATTAATCAGTGCTGTGTTTACATATAAGAGACAACAGCAAAGAGTCTGTTTTAAATTGCATCTTTAAGCACTTTGTTAGCAGCAGCTTGTTGCAAAAACACATCATTGGTTCTCATTTATTGAACTGAATCTAAAAAATAATATTAAAGATAACACAGTTTGACAGGCATAAAATTGTATTTTGCACCAAAGAGTTGATTCCAAAACAGCTATTAGCTGAAGACTGAAAAAAGGGACAAAAGAAACGACAGGCCTAAAACAGATGAAGAGTATCTATTTCATAAGAAACAGGAAAGAAAATCCAGCAAAGACCTGAGACAGAACCTGAGACATGAAGGTGGCACTTCAGCTCTACTGTTTGTTGAAGCCTCATCAGAAATGTCTCAGTGGAAGAGTAGCTGTCAGGAAGCCGTTCTACAGGAAGGGAAACAGGGAGCAAAGGCTGGAAATCAGTGGCAGCGGACCTTACTGTATGGAGTAACGAATCCAAAGAAGATTTTTTGGTTCAAACTGTTGTCAGAATGTACAGAGGAGGTCAGGAGAGAGCTACAACAGTCCGCAGCCATCGATGAAACTTGGTGGAAGCCCTGTCAGGGTTTGTAGCTGCTGATGGGGATGTAAGACCATCTGGAAAGTTGATGGGCAATGGCTTCCTGGATCCTCCAGACACCAACATTACTGAAGCAGTGTGGGAGCATCTTGATGGAGAATGGAACAAATGACAGCCAACGTCTAAAGAAGAGTTTTGAATGTCCTGGAAGCGCCTGGAGAACTATTCCGGAACTATTCAAGGAAATTACAAAAAAAAAAAAGCTGCCTATGAGCGTTCAGGCTGCGTTGGAGAACAAAGATGGTCATAGTAGGTACTGAGTTTCAGGCAGGTCAGAACTGTAGAAACTTTGTTTTTGCCTTATATATGTACATTGCAACAGCTTCACCTAGTTCTCACTTTACTAGTAACGTATAAAAGCCACTAGGGGTGATTCAAGACAATCGCATAGTATTGTATTCCCCACAGCTATTAAAATGATAGTTGTGTATTGATTCTTTTAATATTGAAAATGCAGGCTAATTAAATATTGTAGTGAAACTAACAGGATGATAAAAAAAAACCTATATGGTAGTTTTTTTTACAGGCATCATCTTTTAAATTGGAAATAAAGAAACGAGATTTTCCTTTTGAACACACCGCTGCAAGTAGTCACTTTATCCTACAGGGTTCAAAAAGATCAAGAATTAATGTCTATACATTTCATACACACTGATTAGCAGGAGGAGGGGGTGAAAACAAGGATGACTCTCCTGCCCTCCCAGAGTGCTACAAGTATTTTACCAGAAAAACAGAGAAGTGTAGATAACTCCACGCCACTATCACATTGTTTGCTATAATTAAACTCTGCGATCCCCGGTGGATGCTCAGAGAGACTTCAGTCAGTGGGAACATGTCACAAGCTCCCAGCAGGTTGTTTGTATTGTCAGTGATGGTTTATCAATACCCTGGATCTTAATCTTTCTTTCGCCGGCACACTGCGGTCCCCGGGCTTTTCTACATCGACCTTTATCAACTGGTATTACTGCGTGAATGAATGACTTCTGCTGTGAAGAGAGATTGTCTTTAAATCCCCATGGAAATTAACCTCAACGCCAATGTTTTGCTTCCTATATCCGCTTTAATGGCTTTTTAATGAAACCATAAAAGGAGCCCTTTAAATTTAGCAATTACCCGTAAAACTTTAATGTTCACACAATGAGTCATTTCAGCCATTTTTTTGGCATTGCAGCCTTTCAGAGACACGAGGTCACCACCGATTTCACACTATACATTAATAATAAAATGTAAAATGAGAATGTGGACGATTCATTTTGATGGAGAAAGTCTATAAAAGATTTATCAATTTTTCCGGATCTCAAACAACTGCATTTGTGCCCTCAAAACACAATAATGGCATCCATATTTGAAAAGAGCAGTGGCTTGGAGGCATTTTATCATAATCATAAACTATTTCCCTCAGGGTGAGACCCCACTTCTTCTTTAGGCCTTGACACCAGAGGTTAGTGAGAGGTGAGTGTCTCTCTATCTTGAGCGTACAGAAGAATGGACTCTCACATGTCCCCGCTGGCCCGGAAGGCTATCAGGTTCAGGCATCTATACACTGAAAATGCTCCCTGTCCAGTGCCCTCTTACATTCATCATCACCCTTATAATGTCTGGAAGAAATATGCTGCTGTAAGTATCATCTTTCATGGGTGTCACGGGTTGAGTCTCCCATTTGTTCTGAAGCCATAAAGTTCCTGTAATTCTTGTGGGCAGTCCCTGCTGGACTTCTAGGGCTGCAGGTCTGTAAAAACAAAGAGACAATAGGGACGGGGCAGCTGTGGGGGTAAAAGGGGGTGATCAGTACAGCAAAACTGAGATTTTAGGATTCAGCTTAGCTTTGGTTGTATTGCACTGATTCTAGCTGTCACTTCCAGGTATGTAAGCAAAACACACAGAATGAAATATTATGAAATATTAGTCTAATATGATTTTTATCTTTTCATCACAGAGGAACACTTCCTTTCATTGATTTAATTTATTTGGCTGCAAAACATGTTTTTGTGCCAGTCTGGGGGGCCTTGTTCTACTTTTACTGATTAAATTTCTGGCCAAAACCTGTCTCTACATTTTCAAGCACTAATAGCAAAGCAGATGAAAATGGAACAAAATAATTACATTTTACCCCAAGAGTAGGTAAGATGTTGTGCTAAATAAAAACAATCTGGCCCTGAAAAGGCCAAATCTGTACAAAAAATATGCAACAACAACAAAAAAAAGTCATAAGCAAGGAAATGATATGTTGATGTATTCATCTCTAAATAAATTACCGACTCCACAACCTTTGCTGTTCTCGCAGCCATTAAGACTTTTATTGCCTTGATGGTCTGAGTCTGGATTTATGATTCCACAAAATATTCCTACAGTAGTTCCTTCCTTTCTTCTGCAATGTGGCAGCGATTTTGTCTTCAATATAAACTTTGACTGAGCGTAATTTTGGAGTGTATAAAATCTAGTGTTTACAAAAACTTAATATATCAGAAAAAGGAACTTCTGTGGCTATTTATGCACTAAAAGCTGCTGAAGGAGATAATCTGGAACCCTGCTAATAACAAAAACACCAACTGCTTGTTATATACGTTCCTTTCTCCAATAAATGTTCACATAAATTATCAAAATCATCCGTTTCTTTTGTGCTATGGTGCAATAAGATGGAAAAGGTCATGCTGTGTGTGACAGGTTAGGACGTGAGCCACGTTTTGTCCATGTTCATCTGTTATGTGGTTAGTTTCTTGTTTTTCCATTTTATCTGTGTGTTTTGTGTCTCAGTAGTATTTATTTATTACCCATTTTATTTTTTATAACACAAAAGCAACACCAGTCGCGAAGCAGCAGGTTTTATGCACACATGGCCTTTAATTATGCCCAGGTGTAAGTGCACCTGCTATTCTGGTGGTTGTGGTCTCTAAATTAGAGTATGGTTGATGTAATCATTAGAAATAAAATCTTTCAAAACTGATGCCTGATAATGCTAACCCAACAAATAGAAACTTCTTTTCATAGACTATTGTTGTATTGTCTGAATGGTGTATGTTGCAGTCTGAATGGTGTATGTTGCAGTCTGAATGGTGTATGATGCAGTCTGAATGGTGTATGATGCAGTCTGCCAGCAGCGGCAGACGGTTTGGCAGAAATATATTAAACATGGACAATGTTACACACATTTCAACTACAGGCTCAAAAACATTTGTATGCCCTCTCAGTTATATGTACTCTCTAGGGGGCGATTACATTTACATTTTAAACATTTTAATTTTAATATTCTGCATTGCTATGAATATTTACCTTATTCTAGTTGAAAAACAGTAGAACCAGAACTCAACATGGTTCTGAAACATCCAAGAAATGTTCAGAGCAATTTCTGTCCTACATGTTGGACTGCCACAAAAACGGAGCCATGTAAGATCACAATGACATTTGAATAAAATTAAAATCTAAGGTTTTATACACATTGGAAACTGCCTCCATATCTCCACACGTTCAGGTGCACCATAAAGTAAAGCGTTGTCGGAACAATGAAGAATTCTTGAACTGGCCGTCATCCAAAAGAGTGAACCTGTGAAATCTGTGAAACATACATCATGAAGAAGTTGTGCCGTTAGCGTCATCACCTCCAGATGCTGCGTGCTACATTGTTAGGAGGTGATGGATGTGATAATTAGTTAAGCAGTTTCAAGCTGTAGTCCTAGTTGATACAACACGCTGTCATTCAGTTGACTGGCCAAATACTTTACAAGAATAGGTCGAATAGTTCCTACATCATCTTCTCTCATCTGTCCAATCTGATACAATATGTACTGTATGGATTCATGTACTTGTACACAGAGTGCAGTTTTTCCAGCTTTAAATGCTGAAAAAGTCCACATTTGGAAAGAGAAGGGGCTGCGGTGACTTAATTTATTTTGTCCCTCAAAGTAATGTTTTTTTGTTTGTTTGTTTTTTATGTATGTGTGTGTACAACTTTTACACTTTAGAGTCATATGAAAGAACATTTTCATAGGACTTTATGCAGTCAAAAGCTAAATGTGAGGCTTTAGCTGTTCAACAGCTAAAGCTCAGCCAGGATTTAGCAATAGGACAATGATCACAAACAAACCAACAAATCTCCAACCGAATGGCTGGAAAACAAAGGAATCAGTGACCGAGTCGATGTCCAGACCAATTAAAGTGATGTGGCAGGACATTAACCCTATTTTTGGTCATTTTCGCACACTTTCTATATGACGGCCATCCTGCACCTCAGTGAGGTTAAAGAGCATGAAGAAATGGCCTGATATTGTTTAAATGTTCTAATTAATCTGTTCTAAAATACACGTTCCTTCACCATATGTGTATTTTTCTTGTATTTTTTATACATACACACTTCTTGGAATTCTTTTTGACACTTAGGCGCAAAGAACCAACTTCACTGACCTTGATTTTCTACATTCAAAGGAAACAGTTTGAAAAATGTCCCAATGAAATGAAGTCTTGTTATGACCTCTAATAACAGTCTCAGGCTGAAACTTTCAGAGTATTTCAATGCACTATAAAGGGTTAAGAGAGCTGTTTATAAACAAATTCCAGCAAAAATTAATGAACTAAAGTCAAAATTAAAATAAAGAAATAAAGAGCCAGAATTCCTCCGAATAATGAGAGGCTGATAAAGTCACACAGAAAACGATTACTGCTAAAAATGGTTTTACAAGTGACAGAATGATACTTTTAGAGAATCCTGTGAAAACGTTTGCATTCACATCGCTGTATTCACCTACGGTTTGACAAAGATCAGGAGTGGTTCACCATCCAACTCCAACTCAGACCCTGTTATTAACTCGAGCACTAAAGGGTCCCAATGCATCATTTTTAAAAAAAGTTATGTGCAATAACTTTTTTATGACGATCATGGGCAATAACTGAAGGTGCAGTTGTACATCTGTATATAGGATATCTCATAGTTAATTTATGTTTATGCCCTTTTAAATTGTTTATTGCTTTTTTACTTACATTAATGTTTACATTCTCTTTTCTTTTAATTGCACCAAGAGGGGGAGGCTGTAACCCAATTTTGTTGTGTAAATGTAAAAGTAAAATGTGCAAGGTTTAGTTCAGTTTCAACTATGTTTAAATTAAATAAGAAGTTTATACATTAACTTGTATAAAGTATTTCTTTAGCCAGGATCATGCAGCCCTATCATACTTCCTACCACATCCTGTCCATTCAAACACATTAGCTACAAAGTTGTCTGTCAAATGTCCCCATGTACACAATCAAAGCTTTTTCATTTCACATGTAGCCATGAGACTGGATTACCAGATATCACGCCTGTTGTGTCAGATAATAAATTAGAAACACTTCACCTCCTTTAAAACTGTTGACACGACAACAGTTAGTGAGTCGCTCATTGCCTTCATTTGTCATTCTGTACAGAGCGTTAGTGTTTAATCATCGTCATCATCTGCAGTCACTTGGTGCGCAGATACAATCTTAACCTATCAATAGCATCGCTGAATACAAGATCCAGCAGATCTGCACATTTATTACAAGTGAATGTCTCATAATCCAAGTCAAGATGTTCAATTTGAGACATAATGTTCCTCTCAGTAGCTACTTTCACTTCCTATATCTCAGATCCTGCACTGCACTCCTAATTCTTTTATTTCTTTTAATCTAGTGCAGCTCAAACGTTCTGGCATTAGACTAATGATCAGATATTTTTTTCATTTTTCTGAACCTGCCATGCCCTTTATAGAGCTACATAAAGTTTTTCAGCAATAGGTTAAAATATGTATGAGGCAGAGTGGAAACAACTTTGTAGGCACATTAATTGTATGTATTTAATTTCCCAAACATCAGCTCATCCCAGTATAAATAAATAACTCCTTCAGTTAAAATCTAATCAGGCAAATTTAGTTTGACATCTAGTGTTGATTCTATTGTAAACTTGTTTTTGTAGAAAATCGCTTCAGCAAAGTTGGAGGTGAAACACAATGTGTGGCACTGTGACCTTATGGCGACAAAGATCTGAGTTTATTGCCTCTCATTAAAGAAGGAGAAGCTGTGTAAAACGTAAGGAGAAGAAGAATTGATTCACAAAGCATTTAAAGCTGTGAGTACCACACAATAAAAGAGTCACAGCTTTAAACTGCTCTGGCTGCAGTCCAGACCCGAGGCCTGTGCTGTGAAACCGGATTTGGATTTATCCGGTTAATTTCAGTGTAAACTTCAGGATTACAAAGGTGATTCACTTCTTCCCAGGAAATATCTTGTTAAATTATGTTGCAGAACAGTACCTGCTATGTTGTGTTCCTAATCCATAATGATGATGTTTAGGAGTGT
>VUQJ01034205.1:0-21053 GCA_015108635.1 Andinoacara biseriatus | reverse complement strand
CTGTAGTACTGCTGTAGTACTGCTGTAGTACTGCTGTAGTACCACTGTAGTACTGCTGTAGTTCCACTGTAGCACCGCTGTAGTTCCACTGTAGTACTGCTGTAGTGCCGCTGTAGTACTGCTGTAGTACCACTGTAGTACTGCTGTAGTTCCACTGTAGCACCGCTGTAGCGCTGCTGTAGTACTGCTGTAGTACCGCTGTAGGGCCACTGTATTACTGCTGTAGTACTGCTGTAGTTCCACTGTAGCGCCGCTGTAGTACTGCTGTAGTACTGCTGTAGTACCGCTGTAGTACTGCTGTAGTACCACTGTAGCGCCGCTGTAGTACTGCTGTAGTACTGCTGTAGTACTGCTGTAGTACCACTGTAGCGCCGTTGTAGTACTGCTGTAGTACCACTGTAGTACTGCTGTAGTTCCACTGTAACACCGCTGTAGCGCTGCTGTAGTACTGCTGTAGTACCGCTGTAGGGCCACTGTAGTACTGCTGTAGTACTGCTGTAGTGCCGCTGTAGTGCCGCTGTAGTACTGCTGTAGTACTGCTGTAGTACCGCTGTAGTACTGCTGTAGTACTGCTGTAGTACCACTGTAGCGCCGCTGTAGTACTGCTGTAGTACCACTGTAGTACTGCTGTAGTTCCACTGTAGCACCGCTGTAGCGCTGCTGTAGTACTGCTGTAGTACTGCTGTAGTGCCGCTGTATTACTGCTGTAGTACCACTGTAGTACTGCTGTAGTACCGCTGTAGGGCCACTGTAGTACTGCTGTAGTACCACTGTAGCGCCGCTGTAGTGCCGCTGTAGGGCTGCTGTAGTGCCGCTGTAGTACTGCTGTAGTACTGCTGTGGTACCACTGTAGTACTGCTGTAGTACCACTGTAGCGCCGCTGTGGTGCCGCTATGGCGCCACTGTAGTACTGCTGTAGTACTGCTGTAGTACTGCTGTAAGAGCCTGAGATGAATGAAGTAGCTGTTGTTGAGGAGGAACAGAGCACTTCTCTCCAGATGGAGAGCAGGTATGCTGGCAGCATTGTCCTCCTTCACGGTTTCCCTCTTTTTGTCCCCGTGGGAGTCGTTGCAACATGAATTTAACTTCTGAACCGTTTCCATGGAGACCTCGCATCCAACTGTGTCCTGTCAAAGTGGCTAATTAGTTAATGAAGCGCGTGCTGATGCCCAACCAGAGAGAGAGAGAGTGTTTGGAGGAATCTGGCCGACTCACATTTACTCAGTTTGTCCCCCGTCCCCAGCCCCCTCCATCCCGCTGCCTCTCCTCTCTTCCCCTCCTCCCTCTCTTTCCTCTCATAATCAGTTCTGCTGTAATCAATTAGCTGGATGAGGAGCAGCAGAGGGAACAGGTGCAGCTAAATGTTAATGAATTCCTCGGCGGCCATCCTCACAGTAACACTGGCTGAATATTTAAACTGCTTGTTGGCCGGATGACTTGCAGTAGCTGAAGCAGGGATACGCACACCATCACTCTGATGTGCGTTATTACAATGACCTGTATTACTGTCTTTGCAGCAGGAAGCTGTTCTGAGCGGTTTGGATTTGTGTAAAACTGCCGTCTGTTTCAGTTTATCTTTTAAAGTGACAGCAGATCGGTTTGTGATTGGTTAATGAACCAAAGCAGGACACCGTGAGGCAGAGTGACATTAAAATACTGAAAACTTTCACTCCAAGCAGCAGTGATGCACATGTGTACCGTCAGTTTAGGCACATGGGAGGTCAAAGGTCAGACACGAAGTAACAAGTAAAATCTGACATGAATATGCAACAACGTGCACCCAGCCTGTTGGTTAGGTTACAGCAGCTGGCCTCTGTACATTCAGTGCCATCTCATTCACCCATCCACACCTCTAACTGGCACTTCTCATGCAGGGCCAGATAGTTAATTAGCTTTAGCCTGGCTACACCTGTCTGCAACCCACTTTGCAACCCACCTCCACCACCCCTCACAGTCATATCTGCTGTCTTGCTGAGTCATACTATAAAATATAAACGACGGTGTTTGGAAATAAATCAGTTTCCATTTGACCGCAGTTCTCATGATTGAGGGGCAAATAAGAAAGTTAATCAGAGATCACTGAGTGCTGAGGTCAGCTTTAAAGAAGGGACATGGATGCAGATCCGACTGCAGGGCGGTTTCTTCCTCGTCCTCCGTGTCTGCAGCAGATTCAGCCTGAAAGCTTTTCATGGTGAAGCTGCAGCAAAGCAGTGTTTTTGTGTGGACTCATACTGCATCTGTCTGACGTGCACATTTAAAAGTCACCAGTTCACAGTGTCAGAAATGAGGGATTCATTTCTCCAATACGCACTTTTTAAATATCCTCCTATTTATCTTAATAGTAATTTCTATTATTATCAGTTACTCCCACATGGAGCAGGACAACTTCCGGGAAACATTTATATGAGGGGAAAAAGTGATGGAAACAGAGGAATTTTTCCTTTCTAATTCATTAATCTTCATTCATTAATGTTCAGCCCACCTGACACACACACACACACACACACACACACACTCTGGGTCACACTGAGTATATCAGCAGGCTGGTTGATGGCAGCTGCCTCACAGAGCAGAGCGCACTGGGGGCCAGGCAAACATCTGCTGTGTGTGCGTGCGCGCGTGCGTGTCTGTTTGTGTGTGTCAGAGGTGGGTTGTTAACATGCAAATAAAGCAATTAAAATTCATGCAACGCACACCCAAGCACACACAGATACACACTCATACACGTGCAAATTGAAATAGAAACACAGCAGAAGCCAGATGAGCTTCTCTGCTGATTGCTGATCAGATTTGCATGCAGGCGCTTTTCACACTCTCCTGCCATCAAAACACAAACACTTTGAGAAACGATGTTTATGTTTGTGATGCGTTTGACAGCATGTGGTGCACGTGATCTCCTCGGGGTTATTTAATCATGTTGGCCTCTTTCAGACTTCATTTCTTACACTTTTTTTTCTTTTAATAATTCCAACCCCTCAGAGCGAATCACAGCCTATCAAATCAAAGATCATGCTGTGATGTTCGCTTTGGGGATACTTACATACAATATTACACATGAGCTGGTTAACTAATAAATTCTATTAAACACATTACCGCTCTCTTAATAGATCTGTACTTCTTGCATTCAATTTTATGTTGGTAGGCAGAAACTTTGAGACTTAAATCAACATTAAACCCATCTGACCCTAAACTGTCCTACAAGATCTAAATCAAATCCAAGGAGACCTCATAGACAAGAAGGGGGAAACCAGATCAATGAACAGAGAACGAGGTGCACAATCGTTACAATTGTGGCCAGAACCCCAAAAATGTAACAAAATGCAAAACAACAAAGAAACAAACTGACCACATGACAAACGGACTCAAAATGGCCACAACGTAACAAGAAACTGGAAACTAGCACAGCTGGATTAAAAGCAACCACAAAGACCCAAAACTGGCCTGAAAGAAACTCAAAACTATCAGAATTGGATCAAAAACAGCCACAAAGACATGTAATAATCATAAAAAGGCCGAATGCAACTCAGCTATGAGACAGTGTGGCTGGAAAAAGATTTACAGTGTGCACAAAATGGTCCCAAAGAGGCTAAAAATTCACAAGCAAAGACCCCTGATATCAAATGTTCACAGACTGACAAACACACAGCAAACATCTGTGACAGTCGCACATCTTTCTGTGTGACGCTCACCGTGAGTCACGTGATCTGTGGCAGCTCCGTTTACTTGTTGTTGTTTGTTTGTTGTCTGTCAGAGCATCAAAGTGTCCTGGCAGCCTCCTCCACGCGCTGCCCAGAATGGGATCATCACAGCTTACAAGATCAAATACAGGAAGACCGGCCGGCGTGGAGACCAGGAAGCCATCGAGCCCAACAACCTGTGGTACCTGTTCACAGGTAAGGCTCTGAAAACCAACTCCATTTAGTTTGAAGGAGTGAAATGGTTAAAGATGTGTTTGCTGTCTGTTTTACGAAGCATCACTCAGACGGGATTCGGCTCAGAAGAATAAAGTATTTTTTCATACACGCCGTCCTCGTGATCGGTTCAGTCTCATCAGGAGGCTGTTACATCTCCGAGGTTACAATAAGATGTCAGACGCATCCTTCAGGATTTTTCTCTCTCTCAAATAAATCTTTCAAAGCTGGACTCTTTGTTCTGACACTGAGTCTGCTTGTTGGGCCCAAACTGCACAAACGGTGCTGTGAAGAACCCGACTGCCTTCATATATGTGGGGATTTAATGAAAGCACAGGAGACGGTTTTCACTGCGCGCCATGTGACCGTCAGCATGTGTGAATCTTCACATAGAGACAAAGAAGATTTAAATCCTGGAGGTGTGTGTGTGTGTGTGTGTGTGTGTGGACCTGTCACTTCAGTTCTTTACATTGTTGGAAAGCCGCTGCATTAAAAGTCTGCGTGTGTGTGTGTGTGTGTGTGTGTGTGTGTGATTGTGTGTCTGCATTCAAACTGCCACCAGCTATTATTTCAATTTGAGGTTTGCAGGATTTGAATGAAACTGATCTTCCTTTTCATTATTTTCTGCTGATGGTTATCTTCATCTGTCTGTCCGCATCAGGATTCGCTCCCCAGTGGCAGCTCTGCTGTTGTGTGTGTGCGTGTTTGGAATCCGATCTGCCTGCTGCAAACCCGCCCGTCGGCAGTAATCACTCCTTTTTATTGTCTGAAGATAAAAAGACAAAATTTAAATGAATAAAATTATTTTTTTGTGTTTTTTATTAAATAAACTGCTTCTCTGAGGATGTGAAAAGATCAGCAGATTAAATAAACATACTTGATTCTATGATTAAAACTTTGTTACACTGTAACAAAGTAATGACACATATTAACCAGGCTCTCCATGCAGTTTCCTAACTGCTTCTCCCACGTGGTGTTGCAGGGCCTTCAGAGAGTGCTGCACTCTCAGATGTGGGCGTAGTTGTGGTACGCATGCATTCTCGCTTTACTTGGTGGTGTTTGTGCTGGACCTTATTTTCAGAGCTTCTGACGGCGGTTTGCCTGGTGCCCCACGTTCGAGCCCGGCGACTCTGGATTGCAGCACTCTGACAGTCCTGATATGAGGCTAGATGGCTGCAGCAGCACCGCGTGGTTGATCAGTCTGCTTCCTGCTGGATTAAATATGTTCGACTTCTTTGTTGTTGTTTGATAAACAGCCTCTTTTTAGCGGTCGGGTGCACGAGCTCCTACAAGGCTAAAAGAAGAGGAAATATTTAGTTTGCTAAATTGAGGCTCCACAATAGACTGTGGTTCCCACAGAATTAGATGATTTGTTTTTGCTGAAGTCAGAGATGATTTGAAGCTGTGGATTACCTCCAGTTGCACCATCCGGGACTGAGGGTGAAGAGCAAAACAAGAATAGCATCTGTCCACCTGCAGAGTGCCCCTCCATCTTCTACACCTCTCTGGACCAGGAGGATGACCACCAGCAGCTGCAGTCCAGTGTGGTGGACTCCAAGTCCGTCCGACTGTGGGTTCAGAGCCACGAGACGGTTGGATGACACTGAGGGTCGCTGTGGTTGAACATGAGACAGGAAGGACCCGAGCTAGCTGGTTAGCAGCATCTGAACTTTAAAAATAAGAGCACGGAGACCATCCGGTATTAGAATATGGATGGTTGTCAACAGAGCTAGAAGCCCATCCGAGTACAGACAAAACTGGGTCAGAATATGAGCTCTTATAATATAATATATCCTGTTGATTCTGAATTGTTTATAAGCAGCAAACTGACTGATAACAAGTGCAGGAATATTTATGATCATACACATGAACATAAAGGCACACAGTGACTGCCCCTCCCTGAGCCTGGTTCTGCTGGAGGTTTCTTCCTGTTAAAAGGGAGTTTTTCCTTCCCACTTTCACCAAGTGCTGCTCACAGGGGGTCGTTTTGACTGTTGGGTTTTCTCTGTATTATTGTAGGGTCTTTACCTGCAATACAAATATAATGACAATATAATGACATGATTTCTGTCTCTTCCCAGGTCTGGAGAAGGGCAGTCAGTACAGTTTCCAGGTAGCAGCAATGACAGCAAATGGGACGGGTCCAGCAAGTGATTGGTACACCGCTGAGACGCCGGAGAATGACCTGGACGGTAAAAACAGAGTGTGTGTGTGTGTGTGTGACAGCAGTGATCTGTATAACAGGATGTGAACACCTCCACTGCCCCAACACTCCCATAAATATTTAACCAGTTAAAAGCTGCTGTGGGTGGATGGAAGTTTAGCTCGATAGCGGAGGGAAGAGAGCGGAGATGGAACGGAAGAGAAAAAAGAAAGGAAAGGTTGTATTTTTTAAAGCATTGTAATAAACTGAAGGATGGACTTTATTTAAACTTAAATATTGAGGATGGAAAAGCAGGACATAAGCAAAGTAAAGGATATGCAAGTTTGCATATGAGGAGAGACAAAAGGCCGACTGCAGTTATGGTCACAAAACTGAAAAAATGTAATTTGCAAGCATTTGTTTATTAGTCCAAGTAGAAAACATCTCTTTCTTCTGCATTATGTAAAGAAATCAGCACCTTCCATTTGTGCAGTTATTTAGCATCGACAACAACAACAATAATGCAGCACTGAGCAGTTTGTTTGTCAGTAACTCTGCAGAAAGTCATAAGTGGAGGATTTAGTGCTTTAAAGTGGCCTATTCTGCACCAGACTGCCAGGTAGCTTTATGACTCACAGCTAAAAATAATCCTGATTATCTCATAGCGGGCCTCGGTTCATCCCCTCAGGTCATCAACTGTCTGAGACAAATTTCAGCTCCAGAATAAATATATTCTGACAGGATATAACAGGTACTCCTGTACATTAATAAGCATTAAAATGTCCTCATATGTGCCTGCAGCTACATTATGGAGCCATTGTGAGGCTGTGGACAGAAGGAACAACAAGCAGAAACAAACCGGCTGCAGCTCTGAGCGTTTGCAGCTTTATAACTGTGAGCAGAACAATTTTTAAAAAGCTGAGCGGCTCAGCAGCAGGATGTTCTGGTCAGCAGGACGCTGCAGAGATAAAAACAACAAACACATCCATGCTAACTGTGTTTCCGGGCCAGGACAGAGGGAGACGCAAATCTGATTTCAATGGATTATCACTCAATAAAGTGATATGAACCATCTCCCCTCCGAGGACCAAGAGTGCGCTAATCTGATCTAATCTGTTCCTGAGGAATAACACTAAGTGTCAGGTCTTTTTAGGGCTAACAGGGTTAGCATTTGTTACCCGCAGCTGCTCCGAGTACCTGCCTCTGTGAGCACTAACAGGGTTATCTTTAATACCGCCGGCGGCGGTGGAGGTCAGAGCTCCCTCAGCGCTGTCGTCTTCTCTGTGTCTGACATTTTATTGTTGGTCTGTTTGCAGAGAGTCAGGTGCCCGACCAGCCGAGCTCCCTGCACGTCAGGCCACTCCCCAACAGCATCATCATGTCCTGGACTCCACCGCTCAGCCCCAACATCCTGGTCAGGGGTTACATCATTGGCTATGGCGTGGGCAGTCCTTACGCTGAGACGGTCAGAGTGGACAGCAAGCAGAGATACTACTCCATTGAAAACCTAGGTATGAATGAGCAGGAGTGCAGTAAGAAAACCGATCTTTCATCCAGGACATGTTCAGCCTGCATTAGCTGCCAGCTACCTCCAACAAAAGGAGACAAAATAACTCTGAGAGCTTCAGTGCTTTCAGAGTCTGATTCACCTCGAGCTGTGAACAGGTTTGATATTCGAGGTTGCTCCAGGTCACCATTTCTTATGGATAACTATTTTTCCATCATTTCCAATGCTGCGTAATGTATTTGAACAAAAGAGTGTCATTATATGCTGATAAATTATGAGTTCTGATAAAGTATGACTATAAATATATAAACCGTACGGTTGCTGATACCCCAGAGTTTGTCCTCAGTACTGCTGGGTCCCCATTTCAAGGCTCGTTCACAAAGTCCTCGTTGTTTTATTGATTTGTGTTTGGTCCAATTTGATGTGTGCTCGTAGGCAGCTAACTGCTGTGCTGTGCTTTTTCTGACAAATTTAGATGTTACCCATCAGTTTTGATGTTCTGTTATTTGGTGAGGACCGTACACTGTGTTAAATTAGCATCCTACATTCATAAACTGTAGCTACAAAGAACTAACACAATGAATTATTATTCACTAATAAAATACGTGACTAACACAGATCAAAACAGAAGCACAAACTTCTCGGACAGTTTGTTCCTCAGAGCAGTTCAGAATATTTGGCAGAAATGCTGCAAAAGGCACCAACATGGCCGAGAGATGCAGTTCACTGCCTCAGATTAGCAGAAGTGCGGGCTAGCAGATGGCGATTGACTACCGGTCAGTCAAAGCCGCTAAGTCCTAAACTCCTGTATCCAGATGGATGAGCATAAAAAAAAAAATCTTCCCGGTGCAATTGTTACAAAGGGCGAAATTAGCCATAAAGACCAAAACTGTTATCATTAGCGGGCTATAAACACACTGTAAAGTTTTACGTTGGAGTCTCTGGTTACCTTCTGACTCGTTTTCGGAGACTGCCTCAAGTGGCCATTAAAGGAACTGTAGTTTTTGGAGTTTCTGATCAGGCTTCATTTTTCATCCCCAGCTTGGCTCAGATTCGGCGCAGAGTCACTGATGGACAAGTCGCTCATTTTTATTGGATGTTCACCTGTCAAAGTCAAAGTTTGGTAAAATTCAACCTTGCTTCCAAAGAGGACATCCTAGATTATGAGATCATGCACGTCCAGTCTTGATGTAATCGTTCTTATTTTCGATGAATGATGCATTCAGCAGAAGCAGGACATTAGGAAGAAGTACCAGAGTTTAGTGAAACAGTTCTGGATATTAACTACACCGAGGGCGTGCAAAGGAATTTATGTGGACAGCAAACCGTTCGTTCTTCAGCAGCTGTGAATTCCGGATGCACTGGATCCACTCAGCGCCTGGCTAAAGGGCAAACTGGCAGAGCTCGAGGACACCTGATGCAACACCAGCCCTCACAGCCAGAAACACATTAATCACAGATAGTTTCCATCACTGTCAGAAGCTTTTTCATTTCTGGTCTTTTCTCTTATCAGCACCAAAATAATTCATCATGTCACGGCATTTCCAGCATGCTTATCAACAGCACCTATTTAATAAGTTCATTCTTCATAACCCCAGCTGCTGCTGCCGACAGCGTGCCAATATTGACACAGCGTTTGGCTCGTCCATTAATTCATTATGATGATGAAATCCCCCATTTAATTACGATCAATAATTTAAAGGAATTTAATAAGAAAGCTGCTTGAGGTGGAAATCTAATTGTGAAGGGTCGAAAAAGAGAAAACATCCTCCCCAGTGAGTGCAACAACCAATTTGCATGCCAAAGAAGACAATAACAAATTGGGTGCAATTTTATATGCGGCTGAGAATTCCCATCACAGGTCTCATAATGGAGGAGTGATGGAAAAAATAAAATCACACCCATGTGCCGCATGCACACGTGGGAATGAGCGCACATATGTACACAGCATTTATAATTCATGGTGATCATTAATTCATGTGGCGAGGCGTCTGGGGAGCAGAGCCGCCGTGTTTGCCTAAACGTGGCGGCGGTTTGGCGCTACATGGAGAGAAAACGCAGCATCATCAGGCGTGACCGGCTGTGGAGGGATGAGCCGCTGCATGATGATGAGTGCAGCAAGGGTGTGGCTGAACAGGTGGCTGTGAGCGCGCAAAGCCCTTTATGAGAATGGATGGTCACCCCCCCACAACCCTGGTAACATTGTGTTGCAGGAAAAATATCCTGCATTAAATAATATTAAAAATTAATTGATATGCACTGAAAGCTCTTTTACTAATTATAGTACAATAGTTCTGAATAATGAACATATTCCTCATGATGGTTTGATTCATGTGCATATGTGGAAAGCAGAGAGCAAGCAAGACCAGAAAAAACCTGCAAGACCAGGAAAAACCTGCAAGACCAGGAAAAACCTGCCAAAGCGAGCAGACCAGGCTTTACTTACAGAAGAGCAACATTGATTAAGTCCAATCCAGCATGAAGAGGAGGAACGTGCAGATGTGCTGCTTGGATTGTGGCTGAGGTTGACTTTGTGGACCAAATCTACCCAATTAGGAATATTGGACCCACATGTGGCCAACATCTGCAGTTGGTCCCCAATTAGCTTTGATTGTTGCGGCCTCAGTGCAGCCACAGCCTCATATGATTTCAAGTGTGCTGTGGCATTTGGACCCCATCTGGCCCATGAAACACTTTGCTCGGCCCAAGTCAGTACTTGCCAGTCTGCGCATGCCAAAAGTATCACGGTCATGACTGAATCTCGTGCTTTACTGCATATTGTTAAAAATCCTGTAAAATTTGCAGCTTCCATGTGACAAACTTGGTACATCTTCCTGCAGGACTGCAGCTTTCTGTGTTTGCTGTCAAACTAGGAAAACAGCGAGAGTCCCTGAGCAGGACTGAGTCTTCTGCCACACCGGGCTGGACCTTTCAGTCTTCTCCCCCTCTCTTTTAATGATGCTTCTTTTAAGTAAATAGCACGGCTGAAACGCAAAGATGTCACCAAGCAATCAGCTGCATCCTAACTTGATGTTGTACTGTGCCGAACGCCATTTACAGCGACCCGCTCTCCCTCCTTCTTTCTCTTCCTCAGAGCCGAGCTCGCACTACGTGATTTCCCTGAAGGCTTTCAATAACGCCGGGGAGGGAGTTCCTCTGTACGAGAGCGCCGTCACTCGATCCCTGACAGGTAGGATGACTCACCAGGCGCCGATAACAGTCCCGCTAATCTGTGTTTACAGAGCACTACGGCAGCAGATATGATTAGCATATAATAACACGTCAATTCAGAATATGAGCATCATATTAGCAGTATTAGTGGTATCACTAGATGGAACGTGTGTTCAACAGTATTAGCAGCAGTTTTGACATTTTAAGCATTAGCAGGAGCGGTAGCAGTAATGCCAGCTTTGACTTTGTTAATGTCAGTGGGAGCAGCAGCTGCTGGAGGAGCATTAGGATTAGCAGCTTTAGAGCAGGAACAGTACTATTACCCTCTTACATCATATTACGGTTTCCACTGTTAAACATTCACATTAATACCATAGACTCAATAGAAAATCTGGACTTTGTGACCGTCCACCACCTGTTTTTTTTTTGGATCCACAAGTGACCAAAATTCTTGTGTTGGCAGTTAGAACAATTATGTATTCAAAGAAAAGCGTATGATTTGTCAGATTTAAAGGGGACCACAAATGGTTCAGTGACGTGAACACAGGTTAAAGTAACATGTACAGCCGCCTGTGTCAGCATCCACTCAGCCCTCGAAGGGCTCCTAATGATGCAGAAGTCCCATCAGGACGTGAACAGGCGGGTGATGTGAGAACTGCAGCAGGCTGCAAACGTGTTTGTTTCTGCCGTGAAGCTGCACGTTACAGGGAGCTGTGTGGGGATCGAGTCGCCTCGAGTGGCCACTGGAGAAACTGGGGAAGTTTTTGGCACTTCCACACTGGCCTCATTTCTCAACCCCGGAGGATGCAGCTTGATCAATATCCAAGTCAAAATCACGACTGGAAAAATCAAACTTTTCCAAACGCTGATGCATGTGGCTTCACTGGCTACACTGAAGAAGAGGCAACAGCAAACGGAGACGTCTTTAATCTGCTCTTTTTTGCTGCAGCCATGTTTGATCCAGTGAGGCCAGTGTAGAAGAGATGCTTTCTAATAATTGGGCTTCAATCTGGATGCAAAGTCCTGAAATATTCATGTGGAGGAATCTGCTCACACTTAAGTCACCAGCATTTGTTGTGCATAACATGTAGTGTAGTTATGTTTGTTTATATATTGATATACTGTGTGATGGCTTATACCCATGCCTTCACTGTGTGTGTGTGAAAGAGGGAGACTCATTAGCTCTCCCCGCAGACGATGAGCTGCAGAAGTGAGATAAATGAAACACATCCAACTCACAGCCAAGTTTCATCTTATGAATTAAACAGCCGGCCCTTCTCTGCTCACCCAGCAGCCTGCAGCTGACATAAATCCTTTATAACGCTCATAAAACGCCACATTTCTGAGGTTTTTCAGCCCTCGTGATGTGATGATAGTCACAGGAAAAAGCAGCAGAGGCGAGAACGCGGCTCACCAAAGTTTCTTAACCTTCGGTGCAGGATGTTTTTGTGGGGAAGCTCAAAACAAGGTTATTTTTAACGTGTTGTCTTTGATTGAGATTTCTTTGAGAGGAAGCGAGAGGCAATAGACGAGGAGATGAGGGTCAGATGTGGATCTTATACAGAGAAAAAGGGGTGCCGGAGAGAGAGGCATCGACTCTAATGAAAGCTCCTGGAAAGAAAAACAGTCCAGGAGACAACGGAGCAGGTGATGCTGTGTTTACAGTGAGCAGTACTGTATCTGTTTACATACACCTGGAATTCTGGGATCTGTCAACACATCTGGGGTTCAGTGTGTAAAAATCCTGAAAGATCCTTTGGAAAACACAAAGACAGGCCTGTAGAGATTTGTGAGAACATCTGGAGGTTCTCTTTGCATCAGCAAACACATCTGGACTCCTATAGAGATACAAAGTTTATGAACACATTGACTGTGCAGTTCTGCACACATCTGCACACATCTGCACACATCTGCACACACACTGATGTCCTGCATCGATATCATCTGACATTCACACAGGTGGAGTTCTCCATACAGCTCCACTGTATGGAGCTGAAACAGGTGTGACGCAGCTGAAGGTTTGCAGAGTTCTTTAGAGATTTGTTGACGCACCTGGAAGAGTCATCGAATTATCTGGTTTCTCTGGTTACGTGAACAAGATCGCTCGTATCTGAAGGACATGAGGAGCTCCTTATATGGATTTTTTTTGTAGTGCTTGGACATATGACGACATTTCGAGTTTCCCAGAGATACGGACGCATCGGGATCTTGTATTAATACATGTGTGTATTGATAGACACAAACACATTTAGAGGATTCTGGAGATTTGACGACAAATTCAGAATTTTTCTGAGCAGTTTTCTGTAGTTGTGTAGAAACATCTGGAGTTCTCTGGAGGCAGACACATGTGGAACTCTATAGAGACTTGTAAGCATTCCTGCTATTCTAGAGTTTCATGGACTGATCTGAGTTCTCTGGAGGACTGTAACGTTTCCTAGAGATGTGTAGAAACATCTGGATTTCTACAGCAACATGAATACACATCTGGTAAACTGGAGATTCTAGGACACATCCTGAATTTTCAGGAGATGGAGATTTGCAGACCTGAGCGGAATAAACTAGAGGTCTGTTGACCAAATCTGGAATTCTTGCGATTCATCGACACACGTGAAGTTCTCCGGGTGCTCACAGAAGCATCTGGAGTAGAGCTGCGCACACACACACAGCTGGAGTTGTGTATTGATACACACACAGAGCTGGAGTTCTCCAGAGATGCACCGATACGGGTGGAGTTCTTTACAGATATACAGTCTAGCATGGAGTTGCACTGTGACAGTCAGGAGTTGATAAGCTGAGACCCCGAGGGCTGAGATAGAAACTAAACCCATTACTGTTCTGCCAAGGTCGTCAACAGTGACACGCACGCACACCTACACTCACACGCACACACTCTCTCTCTCGTCACGGCAGCAGCCTGCTGGAGAGGGTTTTTTTCTTTTTTTTTTTACAAGAGCTTTAAAAAACGGCTCGTTAACGGCGGGATCCTCGTTAATATACTGCCTCGTCCTCGCCTCGCTGCCCGCACACTGCAGAGGCAGAACTGATCCCTAACCAACCACCATGCTGCCATTTAATCAACGACTGGAGGACCGCAGAGACAGCGAGACAGCGAGCGAGATGAGGGGAGGGATAAAAGGATAGCAGGAGAAAAAAGAATGGAGAGGAAGGAAGAAGTAAATACATGAGGGGAAAAGTAATGGGAAGAGAGGAGGGAAGGAGGAAGGAGAGAGGAAAATGCGTAAGGGAGGGTAAGAGGTGAGTGCAAAACATGGAAGAAGAAATGTGAGAATACAGAACAGGACTTTGGAGGGAAAGGAGGAGACGAGTGCAGTGGAGGAGGAGGAGGAGGCGTGTCCTTCAGCCTCATCAGTATTCTGTCCTGACTGGAGCTTTATTGTGATGCTGGACGAGCAGTTTAACCACGCCGCCGCCCGGTGCAGCTCGTCCCACGGCTCCAAACACCTCCTCCATCAGTCTCGCTCCCTCTTTCTTCCTCTCTCATCAGTGTCGCTCTCTCTTTTGGCCTGCAGCTGTACATCTCTCAACACAAGCAGCACGTCAGATGTCACTGTTGATTCTCTCGTTTGCGCTGCAGATGCAACAGGATGCTCCTGCTGCCTCACATGAACCTGCACAGAGAGTCTGACTGTGATATAATCCACGCTTCAAATCACAGAACTGTAGTAATGCTATTTGACCTTCATTGTCAAGGTGAAATTTCATTACTCTAGATGACTAGAGTAGCTCCACATGATTCCCACTTCACAATAATCCTTCTTTATCTTATGAAAGGCCTCGGTGCTGCCCCCTGTGCCTGTAACAAGGCATTTCAGTTCCCCGCCCTCTCCCTTCATCTCCTTGCCTCTGATAGGCTGTCCTCAACAAACAAAAGACTTAAACAGGAGGTGGGTGGGGCTTATTTGCTTCAGATGACCATATTAGGAATATATTTTCTCTGTGAAGTCTTTCCAGCCAAGAGCAGAGAAGAACTGTGACATCCTCCGAGCAGCCTGAAGGCAAAACTTCTACATACACTTAAAGCTTCTTTAATATTCAATCATTGTAACAAGACTGTAAAATTCAACAGTATTTAACAACCAGTATATATGCAGATACACACCGACGTGACTCTGCAGCCCCCTGCTTCCTGTTAGCTCTTTACTTAAAAACCCAACATTTAAAACATCTACATGAAGCAATATTATATGGACATGTTAGCTAGTTTTCTCCATTCGGCCAAGACGTCCCCTTTTATTTTACTGGAGGGTTTATTTTTTCTGCTCATGACTCCCATAGAGTTCACAAACAAAAATATATAGCTGGAAATGAGCAGAATCAGTATTTTTGCTCGTCATACTTGAAATATTGTTTTTGCTGCAAGTGAAGCCTTTATATATTAAAAGGAGGCCACTGCTGGGATTTATGGTTGCAATTACATGGATTCAGTGGAATCAGTGCTGATTAGTGTGTCAGTGTATAATAATGGGTGTGCTTTGTGGTAGCCAGCAGACCTCCCAGTTGACTCTATGGCCCAGTTTGACCCCTCGTGAAGTGCAGAGTGCAGATTTTGTGGGTTGATGATGTGACGCCTGAGGAGACGGTGCAGTCTGAGCAGCTGCAGAGTTCAAAATCATTTGTTCCAGTTACACTTCTAAGGTCTGTGTGTGGGTGTCAGACAGTAAGTGTACAAGACAAAGAGATGTTTGAATCCTGAAAAAGAACTGCTGCAGGAGGACTGACAGCGATCGTCTTCTTCTCCTCTTATTGTCTACAAGTGTGAATAGAATGCAAAGGAGAAAAGCTTCACTGCAGCTGCCCGTCTTCCATTTGTACAGTAAAGGCAACATTTAAATAAAGTTGTTTTTGTGGCATCTTTTATTCCATACATCCACACAGCAGAAGCTCTCAGAGATTTTCCTGCATTACGAATGCTCATTTTTAGCTGCCCTGCAGGCTGTTTTGCTCATTAAACGAATAAGACAAAAAATAACATTTCAGTTCAAATTAATGTCAGCAGCTTTGCAGCGAACCAGTAAACAGCTCTGTTAACGCCACCGTGGACGTCTTTCTGTGTATTTGAAAAGATCCGCATCGCCGCGTTTCTGCTTTCAGCGGCTTCGTCCGTCTGTAGGTCAGAGGTCACAGAGCTGGAACCAGCTCAGTGGCTTTTATTAGTTCACTGTTTACCTCCGCTCTCCGTTAGCATCCGCTAACGCCTTTGTTTCCACATCCTGCTGCCTTCAGGTGCGCTTCCATATTTCTGGTTCAGAAGTCACATTCACTGAGCTTTTCAGGCTGCGGCACCAGTCCTGACGTTTGTCTTTAGATTTGTGAGTGTAACCCTCACACATGCCCTCTGAACACCTCACATGATACACACACACACACACACACACACTCCTTGATTTTGGAGGGATTCTCAGTAGCTCAGTGACAATTAATTCATATAGTTTGTTCAATTTCTGCTCCCGAATCATTCCTTAAAGCATCTGAAGGTAGCAGCAGCTCTCTGATTGGCTGGAACCACAGATCCACATTATATTTGTTTAAATATGCAGAAAAGTCTGATTATAAGTTTTATTTTTGTGTCACTGGCCGTTGGTTCGGTCCGTTATAAATCACCGAGACGGGGTTGTACCCGTAAGCCCCGCCCCTCTGTGGATCTGTGGCTCCACTTCCTGTTTAGAATGATGCCTTTTATCACTATTTGTCTTCTTAATCTTTGTCTTTTTCTCCTCTTTTCTCCTGTTTTTTCACTTCCTCATCCACCCTCTCTTCCTCTTCCTCTCTAACAAACATGGCTGCCTGTTGCATGTCACTTCCAAAATTGCACGTCATCCTATCTGTTTATTATTTATCAACTTGATATGTTCCCATATATATAAACTCTTCATTGTTGCACATTCATTGCTTTGAATGATTTCATTAAATGTTCCCGAACACCCTGGTAACCGTTAACCCCCCCCAAGACCCCATAGACCCATCTGAGGATGACCTCTTCCACCTCTTTGATAAATACCCCACTCCCATGCCAGACACCAGCACACCCATGATCCCCCCAGTGGGGGTCCAAGCTGTGGCTCTGTCCTCGGATTCAGTCCGTGTGTCCTGGGCCGACAACTCTATGACCAAGAACCAGAAGTCATCGGAGGTCCGGTACTACTCAGTCAAGTGGAAGACCAGCTACTCCACCAGCGGCAAGTACAAGGTAACTGCACGCAGGGCTCTGGGTGCTGACACGACTGAGACAATTCAGCTTTATTTGGAACTAAAGTTTGAACATTAGGCTACAAAAAGCAAAGGAGGCACCCAATTTTGAAACCGATATTTTTAGTATCAGCAGGGATTTGGACACACACAAGATACTTTCAGCCTGATTATTATCTCGTCTGTGTGAAATGCAAACAGCTGGTGTCCTCCAGCAGAAAGCAAAATGAGTTTTTAGCAAAGCAAAATAAACAAACGCGATTAAACACATTTTTTTAAAGCTTGGATTCCGTTTTTTTAAAGTTCATACCTGCTATCTCGCTGATACCTCCATTCGGTCAGGACCTGCTGCAGCTGCAGCTCAGTACCTGCAAGATTAATCATGCACAGCCCTCCTGGAGAATGAAGGAGTTCGGAGAATTAAATTTCACATTTTTTACTGCACTTTTTAAGTTTTTATTATTTAAAAAGAAAATCTCCGAGCTGGCAGAAATTACTTCAAATGTTAAGCAGCCCTGTTGCAGTGAAGTCATAGTAAAAACTTTAGCCTTGTATCATTAACGTTCGGAAAGCAGGATAAAAATCCTTCTTCGATTTTTGCTGAGTTTCTCTGGGAAACCAAACCCATGTGAGGGGAAGAAAGATCTTCCAAAACAGCGTAAAAAGGAAATCTATACGAGGATTTTCTGTTCTCCTGAATAAAAAGCAGAGAAGACGTCTTCACTTCCACCTCCTGCTCATCACACACTGAAAATGAGACGTTTTCTTTGTGCCACAAGAACAAACAGAAATCTGCTCTTAGAGTAAAAAAAGGTTTCATGCTTCTGAGGTTTGTTAATAACTCTTGTCAAAAATAAAAGCTACAAATCTTCTTAAAGTGCAAACTAAAGTGAAGAAGGGCCACAGGAAATGGAGACAGAAACAATATCAAAGTTTTAGAGAACTGTTAAAAACTTTATCATTACGGATCTCCTTAAAGTTTTCAGGTCCTCACTGATGGTGACAACCAGGCCTGACCTCTGACTCTGATGATGATATTTTGGGCAAAAAAATATAATTAGTTTCTGATGAATCTGATGTTTTGTCCTCTGATTGCCAAGACTTGGAAGAACAGCGTTCATAAGACAAAGATGATATTCCCACAGCACAGGGATGGGATCTTTTTAAATGTATTATTCCTGTAGCAACTATGTGCTTTACTTTAACACTGAGTCGTCTAATCTTCCAAAAAATGGCGTGTGCTCAGTCTGCAGACACCACGGCGCTCAGCCACACGGTAACCGGCCTCAAACCAAACACCATGTACGAGTTTGCTGTCATGGTCACCAAAGGCCGCAAGTCCAGCACCTGGAGCATGACGGCGCACGCCACGACGTATGAAGCAGGTACGTCTGTCGGGGCGCACACCTTCCCATAACTCTGAACCTGTTTCTGACCCAAAACCCGTGAAACTCCCGAACTTTCATCAGGCTGTGACTGCAGCTTATTCAGGGAAACTCACAGAGACAGTGGTGGCCTGCAGGGGGAAATCACAAAAAGCTCAGTTTGTATAACCAGAATAAAAAGCTGAACTGTAGTGGAGACAAAAGTTTATGCAGCAAATATTCAGTCAGATGTCAGTTTTTATGTTCCTGTATGTCTGCAGGTTTGGCCAAAGCGACTTGTTAAAGTGTAATATTAGTAAAAAAACAAAAGCTCTGATGGTATTATGTTTATAATTGCCTTAGGTAACTCTGATGGCTTCCTAACATAAAGCAAATATTAGCTAATTGCTCAGTAGAGACAGGGATTCAATCTGAAAGCATTTTGTAAGTCTGATTTACAGACTAACACAATAAGACGTATTTGCATCAACTTGTTGATGGCATTGGTGGGTGATCAGGGGCTTTAAACAATCTGCAGTGCAACCAGAATTCACTGCACTGCATAAACAGTGAATGAGAGCTGTGGAAACCCTGGGACTGAGGTGGGTAATGTTTGTGTTTTGTTTTGTATTATTGCGTTGTGATGAACCTTTCGCAGAAACTTTTTCAGACTTGTTGAAAGTAATATTTAGGAAAACAGGTTCAGGAAGCATGGCTGCACCAAACTATGAGATGCATTACTTTATTTTCTTCCCCTCCCTGAACAGCAATTACTTTTAATAAGGAGTTTAACTATGGATAGAAATGATGTTTTGGTTCAGTGAACAGTCATCTAGAAACTCCACAACAACTCGTCTGCAGCAATGAAACCCAACCGCAGACTGAAATCAAAATGTCAAGGTATCCCTTTCAGGATGTTTACAATCATGTTTGCCGGATTTGTCACCCAATTAAGCGTGAACGGCATTACGGCCCCGGTTCCCCGGGGCTTGCTGGAATACATTGACATTCAGAGTGAGCAGACGGACTGAGCCCACTCAGTCCCTGCAGCGATCCACCGGCTCTGGAGGCGCATACTGACCATATTTTCACAACAATACACATACTGACCACTTTTTCAAAGGCAAAACAAAGAAAACGCTGCCTTTGCTGCAGTTCATACCATCTCTGTGAGAAAAATACCACTGTATTATAATCTAAGACATAACGGTAATGAATCTGAAGATCCTGCACTATATATAAACGCCTGGAAGCACAAATAAGCAACAGGCTAACACAGGGCAGAACAATCCTGACCATGAAGGATTCCCACAAGGGTACGACACCATCAAACTATCAGCCAAGTACATGCCTCTCCTCCTCTCCGGCTTAGGAACAGCAAAGCTGAACAGGCACATGAGTCAGTGCATAAGCACAGCTCAGAAAGGCATTGGAAATAACACCAGAGGTCCAAAGCACCAACAACTGGTTGATCAACCTGAGCACTGCCTGGACTGACTACAAGAAAGCTGGTGATTCAGTGCCCCACACATGGATACTGGGGTGCTTGGCACTGTGCAAGGCTAATAGTGCGCTAACAACATTCATCAGGAAACTCAGTGAGCAGAAAACGACACTAGAGGCCAATTCCAAGGCAATCGCACAAGTTACCATTAAATGCGGAATATTCCAAGGTGATGCAAAGTCACCACTGCCTCAGCCCCCTAAACCAGCTCATCTCTAAGCGTGGATATGGATATACACCGACCAAGCGTAACATTATGACAACTGGCAGGTGAACTGAATAACTCTTCATCGTAGCACCTGTTAGTGGGTGGGATAATTTAGGGAGCAGGTAAACATTTTGACCCCAAAGTTGATTTGTTAGAATCAGGAAAAAGGTTTGACAAAGGCCATATTGTGATGGGGAGACGACTGGGTGAGAGCGTCTTCATAACTGCAGCTCCTGTGGGGTGTTGCTGGTCTGCCATAAACTGGTTCAAGGAAGGAACAGTGGCGAACCAGCAACCAGGTCATCCAATTGAGCATCTGTGGGATTTGCTGGATAAAAAAGTCCAATCCATGGAGCACCCACCTCACAGCTTACACGTTTTAAAGGATCCGTTTCTAATATCTTGGTGCCAGATACCACAGCACATGTTCAGGGTCCAATGGAGTTCATGGAGTCACTATTTGCTCGTCTGCCTTCAGATGCATTTGAACTTGAGTGTCATTTTAATATGATGTGGGCCCTCTGCAGCTGTAACAGCTTCAGCTCTTCTGGGAAGTCTTTCCACAGGTTTAGGAGTGTTTATGGGAATTTCTGACCATTCTTCCAGAAGCACACGTGTGAGGTCAGACACTGATGTTGGAGAGAAGGCCTGGCTCACAGTCTCTAATCCATCCCAAAGGTGTTCTATCAGGCTAAGGTCAGGACTCTGTGCAGGCCAGTCAAGTTCTTCCACACCAAACTGGCTCATCCATGTCTTTATGGAGCTGCTTTGTGCTCTGGTGTGCAGCCATGTTGGAACAGGAAGGGGCCATCCCCAAACTGTTCCCACAGAGTTGGAGCATCAGATTGTCCCAAATGTCTTGGTATGCTGAAGCATTCAGAGTTCCTTTCACTGGAACTAAGGGGCCGAGCCCAACTCCTGAAAAACACCCCCACACTATAACCCCCCCTCCACCAAACTTTACACTTGGACCCACCAAACCCAGCCTCCTCCATCAGATTGGCAGATGGAGAAGTGTGATTGATCCCTCCAGAGAAC